>VWZK01015767.1:281674-346859 GCA_013396935.1 Baryphthengus martii
AGTCGTTCCATCACCTTCCCAGGGATGGAGGTGAGGCTGACCGGTCTGTAGTTACCCGGGTCCTCCTTCTTGCCCTTTTTGAAGACTGGAGTGACATTAGCCTTCTTCCAGTCCTCAGGATGATGCTGGGGATTGCCTCAACCCGGTTGTAGGACTTTGCACTTGGCCTTTGTATTGGGTTTGGGTGAGATGGAGTTCATGTTGCCCATAGCAGCTCTTATGGTACTGTGCTTTGTATTGGAAGGCAGATAAGACGCCAGTGTTGCAGCTGCTGCTGAGCAGCGCTCGCATAGCACCAAGGCTGGCTTTCCAACATCTTCCCCCCACCTCCCAGTGAGATGGGGTGGGCAAGATCTTGGGAGGGGACACAGTCAGGACAGCTGATCCAAACTGACCAAAGAGATGTTCCACGCTGTGTGACATCAGCTCAAGTGTAAAAGGGAGAGAAAGGAGGAGGGGGGCAGAGACATCCGTTTGTGAAGACACTTGTCCTCTGAACAACCACTAAGTGTACCAGAGCCCTGCTTCCTGGGAAAGGCCAGACATCACCTGCTGATGGGAAGTAGAGAATAAAATCTTGTTTTGCTCTGCTTTGCACGCGTGCAGCTTGCTTTTTTGCCTTTTCCTATTAAACTGCCTTTAGTGTACCCCACGGGCTCTTCCCATCTTATTCTCTCTTCCCTTGTCATGCTGAGGGAAGTAGGGGGGAGGAATTTGGTGGGTACCTGGCGCTCAGCCAAGGTCAACCCACCACAGCCTTGTAGAATTTCATGAGGTTCACAGAGTCCCACTCTTCAAGCCTGTTAAGGTTACTCTGGATGGCATCGCTTCGCTCAAGTGAACTAACTGCACCATTCAGCTTGGTGTCATCTGCAAACCTGCTGAGGGTGCATTCAATCATACTGTCTATGTCACAGATGAAGATATCAAATACTACTGGTCCCAATACAGAGCCTTGAGGGACACCACTCATTACTAGTGTTCACTTGGACATTGAGCCATTGTCTGTGTATGTGACCACACAGCCAATTCCTTATCAATCTAACAGTCCATCCATCAAATCCATATCTCTCCAATTTGGAGGTAAGAATGTTGTGGGCTGAAGCACCTCCTCTATGAGGACAGGCTGAGAGAATTGGGGTTGTTTATCCTAGAGAACAGAAGGCTCCAGGGAGACTTTATAGCAGTCTTCCAGTACTTAAAGGGGGCCTACTGGAAAGATGGGGAGAGACTCTTTATCAGGGACTGTAGTGATAGGATGAGGAGTAATGGTTTTAAACTGAAAGAAAGTAGATTTAGATTAGATATTAGGAAGAAATTATTTACGGTGAGGGTGGTGAGACACTGAAACAGGTTGCCCAGGGAAGTCATGGATGCCCTCTCCCTGGAAGTGTTCAAGGCCGGAGTGGAAGGGGCTTTGAACAACCTGGTCTAGTGGAAGATGTCCCTGCCCATGGCAGAGGCACTGGAACTGTATGATCTTTAAGGTCCCTTCCAACCCAAACCGTTCTATGATCTATGATCTATGTTTTATGATTTGTCACTTAGGCATATTCAGGTTCCTAAGGTGTTCTTGAACCCGAACTTCTACAATGGGAGGGACTTCATTCCCTCTGTCCTTGCTTTGAGGTTCAGGGACTTCAGAGATGTGGGAAGAGAGATTACCATTGAAAACTGAGGAAAAAAAAAAATTTAGTACCTCAGTCTTCTCCCTGTCAGTTGTCACCAGCTTTGCTGTCTTGTTTATAGGGAGGGATGGTGGGGGTGTACATTTTCCTTAATCTTCCTCTTCTAGCCACTGTACCTGTAGAAGCTGTTTTTATTATTATTTACATCCCTCACCAAATTCAGCTCCAAACTTGCCTTACCATGCCACTTTCCTGCCTTCCTTGCCTGATTTCTTACACATGGTAATCAAGAGCCACTGTGCTTTAAGAAAAATGTTCTTAAAGAACTGCCAACTCTCTTCAGCTTCTTTGTCCCTAAGGGGAGTTTCCCAGGGGGTCCCATCCACTAATTTCTTAAACAACTGGAAGTTGCTCTCCTAAAATTCATCATCCTGACTCTACTTTTCACCTGGCCCATATCCCTCAAGATTATGAATCCCACCAGAACATGATCATTGCAGTCCAGGCGGCCACGAATCTTGACATCTCTAATCAGTTCGTCCATGTTGATAAGCAACAGATCTACTATCACTTGTCTTCTGATTGGGCTGTCTGTCACCCAGATAAAGAAATTGTCCTCCATGCACTCCAAGTTTCTCCTGGACTGCTTACAGCTTACTATGGTACTTTTCCAGCAGATGTTAGGGTGATTGATGTCCCCTGGCAGGATCAGAGCCCAGGAGCATGATACTTCCTGTAGTTGAAGTAACACTGCTTCATCAACAGGCTCCCCAGGATTGGGCAGCCTTTAGTAAACACCAACCGTGAGATTTCCTTTTTTGGCTTGGCCCCTAATATTTTATTTTGTATTTTACATAACCCCTCGACCTGTTCAATTGCTGCTTTTCCAAGATAGCTCTGTGCTGACAATCTTTTTTTTTTTTTTTTAACATAGAGAGCAAACCCTCCACACACACACTTCCTTGCCTGCCCCTCTGAACAGTTTCTAGCCATCAATTGCAGCCCTCCAGTCATGAAATTCATCCCACCACATTTCAGTGATAGTGATTAGATCACAGCTTTCTAGCTGCATGGTAGCTTCGAGCTCCTCCCTCTTTGAAACTTGTATCTTTGAAAATAAAGACCACAAAGACCAAAACAACTGAAATAGTGATAAGAAGTTCCTGTAGCAGAAGTGGATGGATTTCTTTGATCAAGTCATTCAAGATTTGTCAAGTTGGTGACAGTTTACTGTGGAGTCTGAAAGTCCTGAGAACCTGGAGAAACAGGTTGGGTAGCAGCCCAAGAGACAGACATCCTGGCATAGCTAGGAACCAGGAGAGTTTCCTTTGGAAATCTGCCATGTTTCTTCTGATGAATTCAGCATAATCATGCTCTTCTGCAGAGCACTTTGATTTTAACAGATTAGCCATTCTTCCAGAATGAGAAACACCATGTTGAAAAATTCCAGCAGGATGTCTCCTGTGTCATTTAGGCACTTTAAAAGCTTTTCTCAAGTGTGTCTTGTTTCTCCTGTTTGCAAATAAGGCTTCATCAGCACATAATTAGTGCTGGAGAAACCCTTAGAAGTTCTCAGCTTTTCAGATAAATGCTCAAACATATGTTGACTTCTTCAATTCTTCAGGACAAAAAAAAAAAAAGCAGCTTCTGTATTCTTCATCTAGGACTTTTTATAAAGCTGCGATTCGTGAAAGAATTGCATTTCGTATGAAAGTCTGTTATTCCTAACCTCGTTTTTGAGTTAAACTTTGTTCAATTCTTGCTTAGTCTCACGACATCACATATGCTTTGTACCTCAGAGCAATTTTCTGAGGGTGAGAGCATGCACTGCAGAACAAACTGCAGCTATGCGTGACCAAGGGAAAAAAGATCGGGATTTGGTAAATAATATTCTTGGCTCAGATCTTGAGACCTTTAGAACTGTAGACAAATAAAGAAGAGATGCGTCCAACACAGACTTCTGTAATCCATAGCCCACTTCAGGATTTACACTGTTCAGGATTTTGCATGATAAGGAGATGGAAAGTCAAAGAAATGGGCAATAGCAACTCCTCATGTAGTGACAGTGTCAGAAGACAACATATTACCTAGCAAGAGGAGGTGACTAGGTAACCAGCTTTCCCTGGCGGTGGGGTTTTCAACTGGCAGTCAAATTCAGGCACAAGTTGAGTCATGCCTTGGGTCATAGTCCCTCTGGTATCTGTATATCTGATATCTTTTCCAGTTCCTGCATTAGGGCCCTTTGTCAAACCAAATGACAGCATCTCAGGTTACCACTTTACAAAGACACCAAAGAGCAGAGTGAGAGCGCGGCAGGGTGAGCGCTGGTACATGACAGTCCCTACTGTTTCATTGTTAGCAGGCTAACTAGGAAATGCTTGGACACAGTTTGGGGAAGAGTGTGAAGCCAGTGATTGTTACTACAAGGCAATATGGATAAAGCTCCCCTTTCCTAGTTCTGGAAAAGTTTTGCAGCACTATTGCATATGTATATATAGGCACACACAATATACAGCTGTATTCAGTCATTTAAGCTGGAGGAGGGTAGATTTAGACTGGTTATTAGGAAGAAGTTTGTTACAGTGAGGGTGGTGAGACACAGGAACAGATTGCCCAGAGAAGTTCTGGTTGCCCACTCCTTGGAAGTGTTCAAGGCCGGGTTGGAAGGGGCTTTGAACGACCTGGTCTAGTGGAAAATGTCCCTGCCCATGGCAGGGGGGTTGGAACTAGATAATCTTTAAAGTCCATTTCAACCTAAACCATGTTATGGTTCTATGGTGTGCATGTGTGTTGCAGCTTCATTAATCTGGGATATTTTCGCTTCATGAAGTTTCATCACTTCAGTGAAGAAACACTTGAAATACTTATTCTTGCTGCTTTTCTGATCTTAGTATATTAGGGATTGTTTTTCATTGTCCATCTTCTTTGATAACACACGTTATGTGATAACATTCTCTGAACAAACTGTGCTGCACCAGTTGCCCTTATGTGCCACAAAACAGGCTCATTTTAATTACATGAGGGACATAGCCTCAGAGGCTAACAAGCAGTCTTTAATGCATTTAAACTCCGTTATCACAACATGCTGCACCTGAATTCTGTACTTGATGAAAATGATCACTGGAGCAGGGGTGATCAGGGAAAATGCCAAAGGGAGGCTTTCAAATGCTCTTTTTGCAGAGACTGCTGTGAAGGCTTTCAAAAGGGTAGATAAATAGCAAGAGACCTGAGTATGCAAGAGAGCAGACAAAAGCTTTGTAATCTGGTATTTTTCACTTGGACTTTGTCTTCATTTGCTAGCTAAGCTCAGACAGACCTTCCTTTTTCTACCTATCAGCAACGTGTAAATAAATCTCTCAGTGCATTCTATAAATAGACACAATTCCTTCATTACAAATGACCTTTCTACTCTCAGCTTAGTTACAGAGAACATGAACGGTATCCAGGTGGAGGTCATAGGATGGGGAATCTTGTGAGAGTCCATCTAAGCATGCATGTGGCATAAATGTTCTTTATTTTTGCAGTGCTATAAGTGGTTTGCCCTAAAGTGCTGGGTATCTATAAGAGGCTATGGTCCAGCAGTGCCAGACCTGTGATACTACATGAATTTGGTGATATTAAGGCTGATTGATAGAAGGTTGGTTTGGGCATGCCTAGGAGTCCAGGGGGGCAGAAGATCTTTCTGTGCATGCTACCTCCCCATAAACTGCTATGCCCTTTTATACTAAAGGTATAGATGAGGTCTTCTCCCACAGGATACCAAGGCACAACAGTTAATAGCTGTTATAGGGACATTTGAGGGAATCCTACCAAGTCACACAAACAGGGAAAAGTGCCAACACTCAACTTTTCCTGGCTTGTGCTGGACTTAGAAAAAATAAGGCTGTGGGAGGTACTGCTTCATTAGCCTGAATTTTGTGTAAAGCGTACTCATGTCAGTGGGACATTATTAGTCACATCCTAAGGAAACAGCTTATGGGTGGGGCTTTATTGCCCATCTGCTGTGATAACATAGATCCTATTACAACCCCAAAGGTTAATTTATTTTGAAAGTCTGAATTATGAAGTATTAAAGATATACAGAAAATTTATTTCAGAACACTGCATTTTCTGAAGCAGTTTTAGGGCCACCAGTTTCTTGGAGTCCTGCCTCCAGGAAGTTGACTGGTGGGAGTAGGTGCAGTAGCCAGGCTATAATATAGATGCATAGTGTAGTCATACTGCTCACCTGAAGGATATATCCGGTAAACTACCTTCGATACCGAGGGATTAATCTCATTACTTCATCCTCTCTGGACTGCAATATCTACCTCTGGCAAGAAGTTCCATCTTCAGTCCTGGAGAATGGAGAAGTCAAAAGAGTGGATCTTGAGTGCTTCCTGCACTGTAATGTTTCTGCTGTTATTACTATGTTTCCTCTTGATTCCTTAGGCGTGCTCTTGAGCTTTCTTCTTCTGTGGAGCAGCAGATTGCAGCTTTCCTTCACTCAAGATGCTGCAGGGCTGACTGACTGCTGGCCATGCAGCCACTGGAGAAGAAAGAAACCCAGTGATTCTCATCAGATTTCAAAGGGGAGCTGGTCTCTTGTGGTCTGGACCTGGACTTGGACTGCACACTTTGTCAGAAAACCCTCCAATACTTGATTACAGCATTCAACAAGACGGTCTAAATGACTGTGGTACACTGACATTTTTAGCAGTTTAATTAACAGAGCCTTCGGGAGCTCTTGCATTGGAAGAGCTGTGAAATTAGTGCTCTAATATATTTTGATTTGGTTACATAGACTGATCTGGGAATACAGGTTTTATGAGCTAATTTTCTAGTGCTAATGAGCTTTGAAAATATAACTTCTGGGTGGTGGGAGGTTTAATCTAACAAGATCTCAGAGTCTAGCAATCATAACAAGGATACAAGAGAATCCTATCCAATTTCTCCTGAAGGAACCAAGTAATGTAACCTTTAAAAGACAATGCAGGTGCAGTGGGGCCTAGGACACCTTTGGAAGATACCGAGGGCATGATAGTCTTTCAACACCTTGTAGACCAGGATACCCTCTACATGCTTACAAACATTAAGATCCAATTTTCAGCATCACTGTTTGTGAAGAGGATCATATTCTTTCTTTTCATAGTCTTTTTCATCAACCAGTTCCTATGCAAACTGTGTCTCATGTAGTCTGTTCAGGTGGTGAAACAAGGTCTCTTTATTATATGTATGCTGAAAGGGAGGTACCTTTTTTTTCTGTGAACTAATATAATGATGACAATGATTAATGATGGAATTCGTCCAGAAATGTGGCCACAAAGACTGCAATATTCTCAGCATTGCCATAGAGAATTAGTGATACTGTTCTTCCAATCCCTAAGCAAAAATTGTTTTCTCCAGTTTATGGATGCTTTTTTCTACTCAATTATTTTGTACTTCATCCATATAAACTTTGCTTACTAATTTAAATGCATAATAGGCACAGTTTCAACAACTAATTTGTGCACATTTCTTCACAAAAGTCAAGTAAGATAACATTTCCCTGCAGAAGCTATAAAAGAAGACAGTAAAATATGTAACACAATCGCATCAGTCAAATGTACACAATTTTTGAGCTGTTCAAATGCACACTCATTTAATGTATTTATGTTTTAACTTTTTTTTAAAAAAAGCGACAAAAACACCTCCAACATTATTCTTTTTAAGCAGAGGAGATACATTCATTCTCATCCTTTTAAATTAATATTCACCATCCTTAGATGTAAATTAATAATTATATTCAAATCAATGAGGGAAGTGAAGCAATACCTTTTTTCTTACAGTTCTTTTTAATGGAGTCTGTAGCTGTTATAATCATTACAGATGTTACACTTTATCACAAGTATTCCAATATCCCTGCCTAAATCTACAGAAAGCTTGAAATAGAAATAATGGGGTGTGAACTTCCCTGTTCAGTTCTGTTATGCATTGAGTGAAATGCCACTTTAAAATTAACTTGAAAAATTAGTGCTGACAATTATGGGAAGGACATATCTTATAGTTTCTTCTGAAGTAAATCTAATTGCAGGCGATCTGTGTGATGAAAATTTAGAACCATGCTAAGTATATAGAAGACTTTAATGTTAAGGCCTTTAAGAACATATTGATGTTGAGGAGATCATAACAGGTTTTTGCATCCATTTAGCTTGAAGACAGATCCAGCTTTCATGAGTTTGCGAAATGTTATGTCAGGTAATGTATAAAAGATCACGCACTGTTGACAAAATGTAGTTTTTACATTTGTAAGGTAGTTAAAATCTCCGTTGGCCGCTGTAAATTCAGACTGTGATGCATTGAACTGTACACATAAACAAAGATAAAGTATCTTCTGTCTCTGTTGAGAAATTTCCTTCTCCTTTGTAAACAAGTGCTGTAGTCCCAGATTTAATTAAAACAGTGATTGAAGTACCTGTTAACTGCACACTCAAGCATAAGCTATAGCACACTCCTTAACAGTACAAATGCATGCCTGTCGTATTTTTGTAAACTTACTGGTTTCCCTTAGAAGCAGGAAAGCCAGTGTTTCATCACAATGATGAACATGGACTGACCTGAAACATTGTGTCCTGAGCCCAAGGCGAGCATGAGTAGGTATTTCTAAAAGCTGTGCCTATGGAGTACATGCCTGTTCTCATTGCAGGGAGTACAGTATTTTTCTCGTTCTTGAGCGCAATGTTGCCAACGTGCAAAATGAGGACTGGAATTTTCAGTATTGTGCAATGCTATGCTTATGCTGTGGTTTGATTGATTGGTATTTGCAATGCCAGGGAATTTTTTTTAATGTTCCTTGTATGTATTCTAATGGTTGTCTCCAAGCTACATCATTTGCTGGATTGAAATCCTGCCTTGGTGCAGAAATGAGACACGCTGCATTTGCCAGTCTGTTTCATACCACTGGTGGCAGTGGGAACTGTGTCAGGAATTGCAGCGGGAAGGGATCTGGGACCTGTAGAACAATGTAAATTTATTGAATACTAAATAATGTTCCCTAATGAGGAAAATAACTCTCCTCTTTCTTTCATTACTTTTCTGTTTCCTTTGCTTTTGTCCTTGGCTTTTATTCTCTTTGTTTTCATAATAATGAGAAGCCAAATTAATCTCAGGTATAAAACTGCCAAAGCAGCTTTGAATTTATTTGATTGTTCTGACTCTTTGTACTTTGAGCCCAGCAATGAGGGTCAGAGACTAGCTAGATCTTACTAGCTGAGATATTGCATAGCTCATTAGTTTGTCAGAACCATCTCTCATTCAGCCTCAGATTCCACATGTAAAGACACATCTACTTGTATCATGGCAGGTATTTATCCACTCATGAGTCATTTTCTTTTGGTATCAGGTGTGTTACAGGTCATATGCTTTATTTCCAATAAAAATCACTTTCTCTCTAAGTAATTGTGTAAATGAATTCTGACAGAGTAAGAAGAAAAGGACCCAGAAGACGTTAAAAAGCAGTCCCTCACTCAGAGAAGTAAAGCAACAAAAATAGGGTGCACAGCTGGCAAAACTGTGGAGTCAAAAGGAGAGAAAGATAAATTAATCTCCAGAGTACAAGACGACAATCGAATGAAAATAGTTTCAAAGTGGCTGAACAAATGGGAGGGAGAAGCTAAAACAATGAAATGGTAAATTCACATGGCCAAACTATAGATCAATGAAAACAAATGATAATTAGAAAAAGCAAAACACACAAAATATTCCTGTCTGTAAAGCACAGCAAATGATCAGGATAACAACTTGACATTCTTTTCAAACTTTTGAAGGAAGGAAAGTGGCAACAGAAGTAGTGCAGGAACAGTTTTAGAAACAGTAAAAATGAAAGGCTTGTATTCTTCAGTTTGTCTTTCTGTCTAATAATCTATAAATTTTGCTATTCTAAGTATAAACCAGGCAATACAAATCTACCTTCAAATAAGAGCAAACATCATTTAATTTATTTTATTTTAATTTATTCTGTGGAATCACCGTAATTTTTATTCTTTAGTGTCCAGGTAGATTGCAATGAAGTATCTTGGCTGAGAAGCTGCAACTCTGTGCGCTGCTGCTCTGGCAGAGGTGGAATGAAGTCTGAGGAGCCCCAACCTTGTATTGACAACAGAACCTTATATTGGCAACAGAGCATAGGTATTCTTTACCTCAGCAAGAGTTTGTATTTCTGGAGCAGGGCAATCAGGTGCACAACCTTGCCATCCTCAATATATTTTTATATACACGGCAGTAACAAAACACAGGATTGCAACATCTGGGTCACTGACCTGTCTTCATCCATGGAGCAGGAAAATCTCTTTATGCTGGAAAGCAGCAAAAACATCCAGTAAAAACATTCAGCTTCAAACTCATCTACCTGGCTTTCAGAGTCTTTGGTGATGTGTATGCCTAAGTTCCCGTTATAGTCAGTCAGTTCACCATGTGCATTTATTTGGGGAAGAGCTGAACAGCTGTCTAGATGCTAAGCATAGCTGCCTGAGCTCTTGGTTGACTGTAACAGAAGTTCAGACACCTTGCCGATGTACGGACATCTGCGTGTAGGAGTCTGAATCTGAAAGCTAACATCCTGCTCTCCGGGTGACGTAGCCCAGCCAGAGCACTGGGGAGTTCCCTGGGAATGGGGCTCACTGGACGCACAATGTGCCTGGCAGTTTGGGCTCTGGCTGCCACCCAAGCGCTGCCACCGCTGTCCGGCACCTGGAGACTACATGAACCCCACCAATGGTCAGCAGGCTGATGAGCTTGGTGGGGTTCATTCTTGTGCTGGGATCAAGTGCATAAGGTACCTTGTGTAATGAAGAACTCGGTAGGTACCATTTCATTCAGGACTGGCGTCTGTGTTCTCTACTGAGGGCAAACATACTGGCTGAAGCCTCTTTGTTTTATAAACCCTGCATGCGAAACATCGCACTGTCATTCATCAGGCCTTCATAATTTCTGCTAAAAAAATAAGCTGAGCTACTGGGAAAAAAGAAAGGAAATAAAAGGTTAGGTCATTTGTTCTTTTAGGGACTAATTATAAAATCCACGACTGTTATTTAATACCCAATTCATTTTAAGTCTGCTGGCAATGTCCCTCCTGTATTTCCTGAACGTGTTCCTACAAACAAGTTTTCTGGAAGGGTGAGGGCTGACGCAGGGAATTTGAAACTCAACTGGGAGGAGAGTTACTTTTTGTATTTATGGTGTATGAGTATTTGCTGCTGTGTCTAATAGGACCCCTACTTAAAAGTTATTGTCTAGCTTATAAAGTAAAAATAAATATTACAGGACAAATTCCTGTTTTGATATTAAACCTTTACTAAATTAAAAAAAAAAAAAGAAAATACTTTTGAGAAATCAAAAGTCCTGGAATTTTCCATGTCAAGCTTATCCAACACAGACAGTACTGACTAAAGACAAGACTTTTTGTGCTTGTGGTTTAAATAAGATGAGGTTAATATTGTCTTCCTAAATGTAATCACTTTCTACAATGAAAGGATATCGTGTTTCTGATTTTAATTGCAGAGATGGGTGGATTGGGTCACTAAAACTGAGATTTGGGTTAGGGTGTGGGTTTACAGCCCTGCTCCTCCCTGTAAAGGCTGGCACTGCTTGTGTCTGGACTCATCTTTTCAATTAATTTTCAGTAATTAAAGGGTGCTGTGTGGGATCGGGCTAAAGAGAAACACAATTAAAATGTAATGCATCTCCTCTGGTATCTGCATCCTTGTTTGCTTTAAACCATCTTCAATGCTCTGATGAGTTTGAGCCGTCCTGTATCACATACTGTGGAAGCAGAAATATGTGAGTGAACTGTTGCCAATGGCTCTGAGCAAGCATGGGGCATGTTTCAGATTACACTGTGTTTTCTTGTTCAGATCTGATCTCCTTGCTAGGAGAGGCTGAGAAAGGCAGCTCTAGGGGATTTACTTCTAGCAGCAGCAGCAGCACATGATCCATCAATCGCGTGATTCTCACCACCGAGGACTAATGGGGAGGGTGAAGAAAAAGTGAATGCTGCCTTGGAGAAGCAACAGCATTTTCTTCTGTTCGTGGGCCTCCTCTACTTGCCGTATGCTTCATGGCTTCTCCCAGGTTAGAAACTTACTGCTGCCCAAACCGAGATGCAGCTACACAGCTAGTGATGAACTTCCAGCCTGAAGTCTTCTGCGGAGTCTGCATTGGCAGCTCCTCCGTCAGTCTGCTACTGACCATCCTGCAGCTCCTGCCAAAGAAGGGACAGAGCCCGCGGAAGACGCCCAAAGCCTCCTCCTCTTCCACCATCCTTCTCCTCATCTCCATTTGTGACATTCTTGGTTGTTTAGGTAAGTGCCAACTTGATGTCCCTTACCCTTGCTTGTAGCAGGCTCTTGTTGCTCTGAGGTACCATAGCCAAATGAATTTGGTGAGTGGACAGTGAGTTTCCCTCAGAAACATGCTTTATGTATTCACAGAAAGATTTGGGCTAAATGAGATCTAAAAACAGTGGGCCTTTGAGGGAGAAAGATCCCGTTCAATAGTTGTAAAAGTAAAAGCTTGTGACAAATCTACACCAAAATCTTTGCTTTAAAACAAATCAAAATCCAGAACAGTGGCTGATTCGCAGAGTAAGGCATAGAAGTAGAGGTGAGTCAGCACATTTAGGACTACATTTGAAAAACAGTTCCTATATGTCTTTAATCCTCTAAGGTCAAGTTAGCTGTCCTGTTCACGTGCCAGCCACTTCTCTGGGCACACCACATTGACAGCAAATGAGTTTGAATTGCAGCTGTACACAGATCGTGTTGGATACAGGCTTTTGAAATGAGAGTGCAGCTCCCTTATCAAGGACAACCTGCTACCCAGGCCCTGGCTGATAGGCTGGAGGAATAAACTAACAAAGAATAAAATGAAACTCATGAGTCAAAATGAAACTAATGTGTCTAATTCTGTCCTGCCAGTCTGTGGCATTTACTGACAAATTGCATATAAATTACTGTGACACATGCTATTAAAATACAAGATGAGTTTATTTCTGCAATAATATTTTTCCCCTTGCATTAGATAACAGCAGTAGTGCTGGCTTGTCACTCTCATTGCCTGGGGAGGGAATAGGATTTCAGGTCTTTTCCCTCTCAGTACATAATACATATCAATATTAAAACACACTATAGAGGGGGAATAACAAAAGCGAGATATGGAAAAGCAAGTTTGCATTCACCTGGAAAAGGTCCTTTCAGTTAGATGAGGCCAGCAATAGATAAGGTTATTTTTCTTTCCTTCCCTTTCACTGGTAAACTCAAGCTATTTATTCATCATTGTCTTTTAATTAGACTAACTTTGGTGAGTGGGAAACTCATCTCCTTTGATGGGAAACCTGGTGTGTTTGTTCTACTGTATGTTGGTGCTTTTATACTTATTTCAAGCAAACCCAGAAAATCTCACTAACAAGCTGAATGTCCGCTTAAAAATATGGATATTGTTCCCACCTAATTCCAAAGCTGTACTTTGCTCAGTCCTGTGACAGAGAGGAAAAGAGCTGCTTGCAAAAATGAAAACAGCAAAAAGTGGGATATAACTTTTTCCTGCAGTAAGGGATTATAGAGAAATAAACATCAGCATAGATCCCTTCCAATGTCGTGTTCTATGATATGAATGTGCATCAGTAAAATTTTAAATAGTTAGTTAATATTTAGCGTCAATCTGTTACGTACTATCCAATTTATTTTAAGGAAGAGCATGACAGTATCTCTAAGTAAGTGAGATTTAAATCTATGTAACATTTCAAGTCCCAGCTGCTTCAGACTCTTGGGGCTACTTTCCCTGAGCGATTACATTGATATTTAAATAGTGCAGTTGTTCCTGCTGTGCTCCTCTACAGCCGTAGCCTTCCTGTGGACTCACGAAATCTGGGCTGCGATGTGAAATATGCGGCCAGGGAGAAGCATGTGACTCAAATCATGCCAGCAGATTCAAAGCATTAATACATTTTTTTTTTTTTTTTTAGGTTTGATTTTCAGGTCAAGTGTATGGCTAGGCTTCCCAGACTTCATAGCTAACATTTCTGTGGTGAACGGGACTGATATGTGGCCTTCTGCTTTCTGCGTGGGGAGCGCGGTAGGTACAGAGGTTGTCTCTTCTTCCCACTCCCAGTTTTTGGTCCCTCCACATGGGAAGTCTGACAAACCACTCTGTCCAAAAGGCAGCTCGACTCTGAGTCAGAGACTAGATATGGTGGTTTCAGCCTCTGCCACACCCCTGCAAGTGTGTTCATGCCTCCCTCTGAAAGCCTGGATCAGGGCAGGCAGGGTGCTAGATGCCACACGGTGCAATGAGGACGCAGGGCAGTACAGGTCAAGCTGGTGCCAAGTGTTTTGTAGAACTTGCTCATTGCAGGAGTGCAGGGATAGTGGAGGGCACACCTGTACCTAAGTCGGGGTTATGGAGTCATAAGGGTATAGATATTCCAAATGGGCTGTGAAACCATCAGTTTGATTTGTGCTGGCACAGCATTGCTAATGCCCCAGCAGCTTCATTGTGCCCCCAACACAAGAGTATCTGCCCACCTTCTCCAGCAGAAATTACAGCCTGTGTGGTGGCAGCGGGGACTGACTGAAACCAGCAACTCGGGTAGCTCAAATTAGCTTTTGCAACGTCAGTCTGTGTGTTTTAGGCACGGAAGGACTGCAAGATAAATAAATGTAAAGACACAAAGCTGCTGGCAGAAGGTCTGTCCCTACCATGTAGGATTCCAGTTCTGATCACTGCTTATGTGGGCATTCAATATCTACATCTCACCAAGTCTAATGAAGAATCTTCTGGATTAAAATGAAAGAATAAAAAAATGTAAATTCATTCCAAAAGTGCACATTAAAACTCAGTTTCAAATATTACAGTCACAGTATGGAGATAAGTAATTTGAGTGCACTGTATGGGAATGTAGGGTGCCCGATGAATAAATGCATTAGCAATAACAGTATTAGCTTTACAATTCAAAGTTTGCAATGTAGAAAAAAATACGCTGCATGTAAGCAAAATTACTCAGCTCCAATAGTTTTTAAATAAAACAATGTGTGCCAAATCGAACTCACTGTAGCTTATATGTCTATAAAGTGGCAATTTCAGACATGACAGTGTTGTGCCATAGAAGCATGTGTCAGTGGTACGCCTCTATCGATTCTCAATTCCATCATATATGTCTAAGTTTTGCTTATTAGATGCAAATATTGATTTTTTTTTTTTCTTAGAGGAGGAGGAAACCAACTACTTCAAAATATTGTAGCAAGAATGTCCTATTCAAAAACCATATTTCCCTGTATCTTAAATTTTACTTTCTGGCTCAACATAAAAAGATAGTATTCTTAAACAGTGACAAAGATACTGTACGCAGATTTTTTTTATCTGGATCTCAGGTTAGATGGTGAGCAGCATAGCAGTCTACCACAATTTTTATTTTTTCTTTCTTGGGCTCCAACAAAGTGTTGTAATTTGAGTCACTTGCTAAAATTAGATTTAACTATACTGGAATGAAAAACAACCCTCCTTCCACTCACTTCCCCTAACATATTCTCATGTGAGTTAATAAAATGTTTCTGATTCTATTTTATTTTTCTTTTGGTACTATTGTTTTATTTCACTTAACTACAAGCCAATACAGACTTGAAATAGTGAGGCCTTTAGGCATCTCCTTTGAATAACACTCTTTGGTTTCCAGAGGGGGTATCCTCTCAGGCACTGTAGCACTATGTATCATTATGCTAAAAAGTGAGACAGCATATGGAATTTTTAAGAGCATCTGATTTATTTTTGGAGACGGTCTTGTCTATGGTGTATTTTCTGAGTGGAAAGACCCCACGGTTTATGTTTTGTGCGTGTGCGTGTGTATGTACAGTAAATTGTGCGTTTTACAACCGCGGCAAATATATAAAAAGTGCAGATGAAGTTACATGCTGAGAGCTATGGGCAAAGTGCGTTAGAAGGAAGACTGGAATTTTATTTTCGGGCTCCTGTGCACTAGGAAAATGTCATGGTGTTTGAATTAAATACTGAATAATTCGTGCTGCAAATGACTAGAGGTAAAGTCTACACCCGTGGTGAAAGGAAATATTTCCCAGCTTGATTTGCCTTTTGGAGGAAGGAATGGTAGGTCTCTATTCACTGATGTTTGGCTTAGTAACAAACATGTTGGTTTCCAGCTGTAAAATGATGCTACTAAGGAGCCGTGATAAAGGATAAAAACTGAAAGAGGGCTCAGAGGGAAGGTAATCTGAATATTAAAACAGTTCCAGACTATTACAAAGAGCCAGTTCCTATGGGGAAGAAATTTGGAATTTATAAACAGCAGCAAAGAAAGGTCACTTATATAGGCTCATGGGAAAAATGCATGAAGTCAGCTCATGAATGTTGTGGAATTTAACTTGACTTGAACCTGTTTCCTTTGGATTTTTATTGAAGGAATCAGTCAGGGAGTTGAGTATGGATAATTTTACCAGAGGGTGAGTGATATTTTTGTTAATGACCTTTTTTGCTTAATAACCATTCCCTGAATCAGGTTCTTGTGCGTGGAGAGAACGCCTATCACATGCAGAACCCACAACGCATAGGCACACTGTGGTGGTGACTGACCTCAGTTATATTTTAATGTGTCAGCTACTGAGAAACTACCAAAATTTTAACCTAAAATTAAAATGTCTTCACCATAAATTTCTTTGGGTTTCACTCACAACACTGAGGGTTAGGACTGGAAAGGTAAATAACAGGTTTTCTAAACAACAGAAAAAGCTGTGAAAGCAGATACTGTTCTATTTACTACCTATGACTTGACCCCCTTGGCTACAGCAAAGCTGTTGCTGTGATTTTGACCAAGATGTCATATTTCATAATCTTAACTGGAAAATACACATATTTAAAGAACAAATCACCACGCTAAAGCTGAGTCACACCCCTGTCCCCAGCGGTACTTGAGGAGCAGCTGTGACTTTTGGCATTTTTTTTCCCTGCAGATGTGGATCCAGCTATTATATAGTGCTGGTTTCTGGTGGTTGTTTTGCTATGCTGTTGATTCCTACTTGGTGGTAAGAAGGTCAGCTGGACTGAGGTACCAGAGTTCAAGTTCTGAATTTGTCGTTTTCCTTCCAACTCTGTATGTCCATGTTTGTCTGCAGCTATCTAAGTGTTTATGAAGCTTGTACATACATCTGATGTTCACACAGTTACCAGGCAATTCTATGGATGAGAGGTGTGCTGAGTGCTTAAATTGCCAGGGCAGTGCTCAGATATTGAATTGGTTTTGCCTGGTTGGAATTTAAATGTAACCGAATTCGTTTAACCTTTGGAAAAACAGAGAGCAGATCAGGCTATATAAACTTCATTGCAACAAGGTACTAATTACATTCCCGCTCCATACTTGAAATTGATTCTTGTAGAAAAAAAAAAAAAAAAAAAAGTGTTATTCTGAAAATAAAAAAGTGGGAAGGTAAAAGTGCTGAATTTCATACAGATCATTCTCCATTTTTTTTCCTGATTTTCTATTTTACTCATTATTAAGCTTCCAATCACATTTGTAAAGTTTTTTAAGAAAAACAGTGTGTATTTATTATACATTTTTCTGCAATGCCTGTAACAGAAGAACCCAAACACTTTGGAAAATACAATGCTATAATACCAGACAGAAATATAAAGTGTTTCCAAATTATTTGTTAAAAGAACAAAATAACCATCAGTTGCCGCTGCTAAACATGAAATTATGTGATTCTGTGCCCAAATGATACTGAGCTACCAGGTCCTGGAGATATGGTTGGTCTGGCAGATGTTATCAAAATGAGGATTTTGGAGTGAGCTTCAGCCTGTGGAGAATAAACTTGATCTTTGTAATGTCCCACAGTTCTAGTCTGAAAAAAAATGGACCCACCTCCTTCCCTCATCGCTATTAAACAAAAAAAATATTGTGTGTATTTGGGCCTGATTCTAAGATTAAACAATGAAAGACTTTCCACACACACAGATCTGAACCTCCCTAAGATGGGAGCAGTGTTCAACTCTAAAGGTGAACACAATACTCTGCAAATTATAGAAGGATGGTTTATTTGACTGGTATTCTTCATAAGCTTTAATCCTCTAGTTTGCTCTCTGCAGGAGGAATTAAGGGTGTAGGGGTTCCTGCTGAAGAAGTGGGCATAAGGGAAAAGCTTTCCACCCTACAGGATGGAGGACACAGGACTTCTATGTTCAAGCCTGAACAACCACTTTGGCTCATCCTTTTTCTGAAGGGAGCCCACCTTATTTTAATGTACTGTCAGTGTTGTTCTGCACTGTTTCATATCTGTAAAGCTCTGTTTCAGTGAGGGTCCTATTTTTATGTTACAATGTGGGAAGTGTAAGTTTTAGTATCTCTAATTATACCTGTCCTGTTTGATGCCTGCAGTACAATTGTGCTCTATCACATGATGACGTGGGGCCTCGCGGTGATGCTCTGTGTGGAGGGAATTGCACTGCTCTACTACCCTTCTCTCTCCAAGTAAGCAGGGCTCTGGGAACAGATTGGGAAATCATAGCACGGTATGGTCATTCGCATGTCTTTCGGTCAGTTTTGGAGACAGACATCCCCGTGTTAGGCTTTTTGGATCCTTGACAAATGTTTCCCGCTGAGTCAGCATGATCCTGGAAGTACCTGCCTAGATTTTGGAGGGCTTTGAAGAAATATGCCCAACAATATAGGCACTTGAGCATTCTGCAGAGTGATAGAGCTTCTGCCATGAGCCACTGTTTTCCCAGTCCTGGTTCCAGCTTTGTATTTGTCCCTTTAAATTCAAGAAAAATGCACAGACAGTGCGTGTTAGTAACTTTGTTTCCCATGAGTACTGGTGATGAAGGTCAGTGAATGAAGAGTTTAGCATTTATTTGTTTAATTTACTTATTTTTTTTAAGTTAAAAGTGACCTATATAAAACAGGCAAAACTGTCAAATGCGGGGGAAGAAAACCCGAACTATAAGCTGTTAATGATTCCTTCTCAGCTGTGAAAATGGATTGGAGCATGCAGTCCCACATTATATCACAACCTATGCCCCACTCCTACTGGTGCTGATGGTCAACCCAATCCTGTTTAGGAGGACAGTATCAGCAGGTATGTTCCTACTAGCAAGCACAAAACAGTATGTATTATTTAGCAATATAACAATAATACAAAAAGTCATGCCTGTGTATTCAGTGATGTGAGCTAGCTCCTCAATGAATCATAAAGATATAGCAAAGGACGGGAGGGAATTGCCTACTGAAATTAAGATATCTGGATGGGAAATTTGCCCTGGAGACACGCTCTGATAACATACTCAAGATACGCTGTTGTAAACTTCTACTATGAATTGACAAAGGTGTTTATTTTACTAAATTACTCTCAATTTAAAGTATTTCAGGCAGTATATAGTGCATACTTTACCAGGTATTGCTATCAGCCTGGATTTTTAAGTGCAATGTGTTCTGGTTTAAGAATAATATTGATGAGATCTTATAGTTGATTTAACTTCTTGGCAGCCTTGGAGCTAAAAAAAAATAAAATACAATCAGAATTTTGTCACTCCTCATTCTGAGATTACGAAACAAATGGGAATGATACACAATTCAGATGGGAACTTGAAGTTCCTCTTTCATTTATTATCCAGTGATCCATTTGAAGAAATGAGATGGAAAAAAGCCACAGATTCAATGTATTCTTTGCATGTATTACAATCAGTTCTACATGTTTACAGTATATCTATTCCTTTAAAAAGTTGCTCTTTTTATGGTAAAATACAGACTCAATATATTTGTGTTTGTGCATTTTTACATTCCTTGTGATATCTGAACAGCATGTGGCATAACTGTCTGTTTTTGTTGACATTACACTTCGAGGGTTTAAAGGTGTGGCCAATGCTAGATCAATTGCACAATGAAATGCAATACAGACTATAAGATAGAATGTATTGTAGCCTAAATATCATAAAATACATACATCATTATATAATACATTACATAGAAGTTGTAAGCACTAGCTTTTACTATTAAAAAAGAGTAGTGATCATACTATTTTCTATTTTGTATGGAATTGAGAAAAAGAAAAACAGCTAGTGGGCTTTCAGTCATTTTAGGAATCCATAATGGATGTATATTTACATTTAGCCCTTATCTGGGGCTAAACTATTGTAGTTGTTCTATCACCCAATGACCCCTTCCCCAGCATAGAAGAAGAATCAGGAATAGCAGAGGAGACTCATGGGTTGAAATGAAAACAGATTTAATGAAACAGCCAAACTAATACTAATGCCAGTATAAAGTAAACAAAATTATACTCAGCCCAGCAAATATGCAGTGGTCACAATAAGCAGGAAGTTAATCTTCAGGAATGGGAGAAGGAAGACGAACAGGGTCAGCAGGAACCTGAGCAAGAACAGGAGTTCAGACAGGAGACCTTCTCTTTTGTGAAGGTCGCCTTTTATACTAAGCATGGAATTTATGGAGTGGGCTACACCTGTAGCCAACTCCAGTCAGCTGCCCTGGCTGACTCCAAACCGCTGATGGTCTGCGGATCATGGCAGGCTTGTGATTCTGTCCCAGTAAAACAAAGACTATGTACTTCTTTTCCTCTAGTATTAGGCTATGTGTGAGATTCTTTGATGATGGTCCTTCCAACTTCTGAACTGTTGCTGCAGACAAATCCACCCATTTCTTTGTTCCCTATTTACAGACGTCTGTCTTCTGAATCCTTGTGCCTATAACTAGCAAGGTATACGTATATTAATGAACATAATTGTATACTTTCCAGTTGCCTCCTTACTGAAAGGGAGACAAGGAATTTACACAGAGAATGAAAGACGTCTGGGAACAGAGATCCAGATTCGCTTCTTCAAAATTATGCTAGTATTCGTTATTTGGTAAGAGGTGCATTATTTTATTTAAAACTGCCTTTTTCCCAGCTAGAGAGGGCCGGGGACAAGAATAGAGTCTGATGGGTTGCTTCATTTGTTTGTCTTTATTCTTGGAAAGAAAGGTGTGTAAGGAAGAAATGAGCTCACAAAGTAGCTGAATCACTCGTGTAGCATCACAAAGCTGCAAGGAAATGATAAAAATATTTAACCAACAGGAAAACAATAACCCCAAGAAACAATAGAGAAAAAAAAAAAAAAGGTTGTGCGTAGACTAAAGCTATCTGGAACAGCAGCTCCCCAGAACTGTGTGCTGATAGATGGCTTTCTGTACTGAAGATTTCTCAGAACCTCTTGCACCAACACATCACTGAAAACCTAGAAATAAACGTGCTTCTAAGTCTGTCTTCATGGACTTGGCTATGATTATATAATGCAGCCATCTCTATGGACTGCAGATCCCAAGTGTGGGGAAAAAAGCATGGAGATCAACTGGAAATGCAGGATTATATGGCAGAAATCTCCATATGATTGTATGTGAAATTTCTGATCATTTAATCTTCTTTTTTTTTTCAATATTCCATCTTCCTCCATGAAAATAGTACTTTGGAGTAGGACAGGAAAGAGATAGGAAGGAGAGGAGGGAGGGAGGGAAGGAGTGTACACACCTCATCCCCAAATCCCTGTGCCTCTGCTTCAGCAGCACCATTCAGTGTCAGAGATTCTGGAGTGGTAACTGGAACTGGAGGTACTGTATGCACACAGAAAACTGAGCTGAAATAGGGCCTGCTTTTGAAGAAAATGTTTTTCTTTACTGCAGTCTCACAACTATCACACAGCAATTTTGTTGCACCAGAAGGGTTGGTGATCCACTTTACAAGGGTCTGTGCAATGACCTAGCAAGAAGCACTCACTGCTGTGGAGTATTTACTACCTATGTAACAGAGCAACAAAGGGGTGAAGGAAATCATAGGATCATAGAATGGTAGAGGTTGGAAGGGACCTCTGGAGATCATTGAGTCCAACCCCCTTGCCAGAACAAGATCACCTCGGGCAGACCACATGGGAACATATCCAGGTGGGTTTTGAAAGCCTGTAGAGGAGACTCCACAACCTCTCTGGGCAACCTGTTCCATGGTCCAATGGTCCTGAAGTAGTGAAATGACTTTGCTAAACTTAACGGTCTGTATAACTACTATAACTGTTTTATACAGAGATACATTAATGCATGTTAAATTGCTTTAAAAGGCTGACCAGGGAGAAAGACTGCCTTTTTATCTTCTGGCTGCCATATACTGCAGTCCTCTGGAGGGAAATGATTGCCTTTTCTTGGCGAATAACAGAGACCACTTGGCTTTGGGAAGAGCTTTCTAGTGTGAAGCATGGAGTAGCCAGCAGAGCAGGGGTTGAGAGACAGAAGTGAAGGATTCTGTGGCCTGGCTTCCAGGAAACTGCTGACATTATGAGGAGCAGAGATTTAGCCAGGCCTCCAGGCCTGTGGAGAGAGAGGCCAGAGGCACCAGAAGTGTGTTGCAACCTAAGGAATGGTGAGCAGCTTGCTGGTCTGGGAGCAAGCATGAAAGAAAGGATCTGTTGCCCAGGGACACAGTGGTGACATTTGTTCACTTCCATTTTGTCTCATTCTGGGATTTCCTGTTAAGAAAAATAATCACAGCTTTAGTTTTGGATTTTGTTCTCCTAATAAAGATAAGCTTTAGAACATAAAAAAGTCTCTCAAAGGTTGCTGTAGGGGAAGACTGAGGCAGTTCCCTCTCAGAAGCTTATGAAAGATTCTCTTCCATCCCAGAAGTCAAATATGAGATGAGTTAGTTCGAGACAGCAGGTTGGGGCAACATGGGGTAAAAGAGATATCTGCAGATTTGGGAGCAGGTTTTCCACTGTGATAAAAATATAATTGCGGGAAGGACATATATAAACCCCTTTAGAAAGTATGATATGGATGCTGATGGTTTCCTTTCTGAAGCTGCAGTAGAATTATGAAGAAACTCTGACTGTTTAGAAGTCATAAGAAGTTACAGCCGTTTGCTGTAACCTATACTTAGTGCAGAATATCCTCAGGTTTTTTCGCAGATGAGGCTTGATTATGCTTTTCCTTTTCTATTTTTTGTAAACAATAATTACCTTTATTCAAAAAATTTGATGGCATTTTCAAGGGTTTTTAAGTGAATTTTTTTTCTCTGTAGTTTTTTTTTAAATGGAGATTTTGAAAGTCTGCTGTAATCTAACCCTGAAATTCTAACTCCAGCTAGAGTTTCTGTGGCCTTTTAGAGCACGTATGTGCACAGAGAGTGGTTGTGAATGGTGCTACATCCAGTTGGTGTCCGGTGACCAGTGGTGTCCCCGAAGGATCAGTACTGGGCCCAGTTCTATTCAACATCTTTATTGATGACCTGGATGAGGGGATAGAGTCTACCATTAGTAATTTTACGGATGACACCAAACTGGGGGGGAGTGTCAATCTGCTGGAGGGTAGGAAGACGCTGCAGAGAGACCTGGACAGACTGGGTCGATGTGCTGAGGCCAACGATATGAGGTTCAACAAGGCCAAGTGCTGGATCCTACACTTTGGCCGCAATAACCCCAATGCAGCGCTACAGGCTGGGGAGAGAGTGGCTGGAGAGCGGCCCGGCACAGAGAGATCTGGGAGTGCTGGTTCACAGCTGACTGAACATGAGCCAGCAGTGTGCCCAGGCGGCACGGAAGGCCAATGGCATCCTGGCTTGTATCAGGAATAGTGTGGCCAGCAGGAGTAGAGATGTAATTCTCTCCCTGTACTCGGCACTGGTGAGGCCTCACCTTGAGTACTGTGTGCAGTTCTGGGCCCCTCGCTTCAAGAAAGATCTTGAGGTGCTGGAGCAGGTCCAGAGGAGAGCAATGAGGCTGGTGAAGGGACTGGAGGGAAAGTCTTATGAGGAGAGGCTGAGGGAGCTGGGGTTGTTTAGCCTGGAGAAGAGGAGACTCAGGGGGGACCTTCTCACTCTCTACAACTACCTGAAGAGAAGTTGTAGCCAGATGGGGGTCTGGCTCTTCTTCCAGGTGACTAGTGACAGGACAAGAGGGCACGGCCTGAAGCTGCACCAGGGGAGGTTTAGGTTGTGTATTGGGAAGCACTTCCTCAGGGTAAGGGTGATTAAATACTGGAATGGACCACCCAGGGAAGTAGTGGAGTCGCCATCCCTGGAGGTGTTTAAGGAAAGATTGGATGTGGCACTTAGTGACATGGTCTAGCTAGGTGTTGTGGTGTTGGGTCATAGGCTGGACTTGATGATCTCAGAGGTCTATTCCAGACTCAATAATTCTGTGATTCTGTGATTCTGTGATTTGGTTTGCTTGACTGTGAGCACTATTCTTTTAAGACACAAGCAAAAGAAGTCAGCATTCATGATATTCCCGTTATGGATCACAGTTGTTTATCATTTTAATTTTATCCTGTAATTTACTGTCCAGCAGCCAGCTCAAATGATCAGGTTCATTTATTTTTTTATTTATTATTTTTATTATTTTCTTTGTCTAAGCCTGGGTTAGTAGGTAAGTGTCTGGTTTTTGATCATGATCTGAGAGACCTACTGGTCCCTTCAGATTGAGATTTGGGATTAAAAAAAAAAAAATCTCACTCTCATTATTAATAATCTTCATTTCAATAGTTTGAAGGTAAAGCATATTTTGCATATACATACATGTATGTATATAACTGTCTTGTTCTTCTTTGCTCCTGCAATAGCTGGTCATCCAATATCATCAATGAAAGCCTTTTGTTCTATCTCGAAATGCAGCCAGATATCAATGAAATGCCTCTGAAAAACATCAGAAGTGCTGCCCTGATCACATGGATTATAATGGTAAGTCAGCCATGACAATGCTTAGACTTACAAATCACTTTCATAAGACTGGTGAAACAGCACCAATTTAGTGGGTGGTTTATGATTCTCGGGGATATAAACACTCTAAAAATCAAGGAAGAAAAGCAGAAAGTAAGAGAGAGGAAGGAGTGATCACTGAGAGTGCTTTTCATATGTAAACTTTGCCAAAGCTGTACCAATGGCCAACTTTTTCTTCCATTTACTGGAAGTATGCATTCTCTATGTGAGTGATTGCTACCCATTTTAAGATTCAGAACAGACCGCTACAGTAATTTCTAGTCTTTCTGCCATGATGCAAGCTACAACAGTTTTAACTCACAATTCCTGAAGGTTCCTCAATAAAATAGGCATTTTCTGGTAATTCTGTTTGTAACTAGAGTTTTCTTTGTTGTAAAGAATAATTGCCTCATATCGTGACATTCAGATAATTATTTGGGGACAAAACTATGACAAATCTTGAAAGCAATACCCCCAAAAAATAGCTGTAAGATGCTACCCTCTTTCCTCCTATTGGAATATTTGACAAGAGCTCTTTTGGAGGTGATATTATAGGTTTCTTTTCTGAAAGAGTTTATTCTGGAGCTGCTAAATACCTGTAAGGCATAAATATACTTTGTGTGGTTAAGCTCTTGAGCAGTTTTGTATTGAAGGGTTAAGCAATGCAACTGATCTGATACAACCTCCTCCTCTGACAAGGGTTGAACACATTCATGTCTTAGGGACCTTGCTCTTGCTTACGAGGTCTAGGAACTGAGCTGTTTTTTTAAATTGGCTGTGAAAATAATTTGCTCTTTTCTCATGAGGAAAAAATGGAAATGGCTAAAGTCATCTACTTGCCAAGCATCCCATGGCACCAGGAACAGAGACAATTTGGGGGGATTTTTTTGGAAATCACTTGGAATTTTATTTTTTGAGTGTCTCTCCTCATTTTTTCAAACCCACTTTGATGGACATTTTCACTGGCTCAGGAATCTACAGTGATTCCAGACAGATCAATTCCCGCTATTTTAAAAAAAACTTGACTGTGTGTGCTGATGTCCTTTCTTATATATCTGACTTGGCTTCTAGTGAAAAATGCAGTATTTTCTTTTGTGAATGAAAAAGTCTAGAGCTTGTGGGGAAAGTTAAAAACACACCATGAGACTGACCATCTAAAATTCATGCTAGAAACCCATTTGGTGCTTACTGTTTGCTGGGATGGCCTCAGCACATTGGAACAACAGGTCATGGTATTTCGCTCCAATTTGTTTGTGTCTGCAGTGGGAACAACATGCATTTTTACCTGTGTGCAAATAGCATATTTTAAAGTCAGCAATCATTCAGTGAAAGGGAAGTGTTCTGCCAGAGTTGAAAATGGAGCCTTGCTGGTGTAACTCCTGTTGCACTTTTCTTTCTTAGGGGGTTCTTAATCCCATGCAAGGCTTCCTCTTCACGTTAGCTTTCTATGGCTGGACGGGATGGAGAGTGGACCTGAAATGGCGAAAAAGAGAAATACCCTGGGAATCAATGTCCTCGTCAACTGTAGGCGAAAACACCTATCCCTCACCAGTGAACTACCAAAGCAATATCCATGATTCGAAGAAGGTAACGACAACTGACAACCAGCAGACGGATGATGCTATAAGCATGTTGTCTGAAAGTAACACCAGCAGTGACGATAGATTGACCAGGAGCTCCCCCATCTACCAGGGCTGGTAGTTTACAGGGGCAGAGCTGGATCCCACTTCTCATGTTGTCAAGGCTCATAAAAAACATGTCACTGTGTGAACTGCTGCATACTCTGGAATTAGGTTTGTGCCTAATGGTTCGATGTGATTTCCTATAACTTGTGTGTATGTGAGACACAGCGATCGTGTGAGATGGAGAGATATTATGGTTTATGTCTTCATTTGCCTTGTAGGAGTTGTGTTAACAGGTATAAAGGCCTGATCCTTCAGCAAGAGTTTATCTCTGCAAAGATCTATGTTACTTATAATTCATTTTCATCCATTTTGGTTTAATCTCTCTTGTAACCTCCATATGATAGAAGAGCCTTTTGTTTAAATAAATTAATTTGTTGGGTTAATATGTTGGATTTTTAAATGTGTTGCCTTACTGTCTTTGCTCAGCATAAAATTCTTCACCCAGAATTACAGCTCTAGGATTTCTAAGACGCTCTTTCAAGCCTTGACACTCTGTTTTTTACCAGTGACAGTAAACTTTGACATAAGCATAAATATTTCCTGTTTGTGCAGAATCTCGCTGACATTGTCCCTCTTTTTGCTTCTTTATATGAATTTTCAGTTCGATTTTATCTAGGGAGCTGAAAAGCTTTTCAAAAAGTCAAGCTCAGACTAGGCTCCATAAACACTTCAGAATAATGATTCCAGTTCACTTCTGGTTCAAGCAAAAATAACCCTTCAGACTATTTGTTAGTATGGATTCAGTTTGCTCCTTATGTGCACTTGTCTGAAAGGATTATGACTGTTAGGGGCAGGTGCATTAAGAGATGACATTTGTAAATAACACCTAGATGATCTGAGTGCTCATCAAAAAC
Source organism: Baryphthengus martii (assembly GCA_013396935.1). Lineage (NCBI taxonomy): Eukaryota > Metazoa > Chordata > Aves > Coraciiformes > Momotidae > Baryphthengus > Baryphthengus martii. The sequence continues at coordinate 308,587 of VWZK01015767.1, forward strand.
CAGAGTAAGTAGAATCAGCAGTCCTTTCTCTGAGATGTGCTCTATTTTATGTCTTCATCTGCTGAATGAAGAGATACTAAATCCATTCTCCTTATCTTCTCAGATACGTACCTCTTTTGGTGCAGTGCCCTAAGTACCTGTATCTAAACAATTCCCTGCACTGCTTGAAAGTTAAGCCTGTCTACCCCAGGCTTTTAACTTCATATCAAAAGTAGATGTGGTGGGATTTAAGTCTGGTTGTGCTTACAATACATTTTGACTAATGGCATGGTAGAAGCCTCTTGAGCCCAGGTAACCTCCTACCCTTTCTTCTGCAAGTGGTCAGGGCAGAACATAAACCCAAACCTATTTTTTAAACCTTTTTTCACATCCACTTTGGCTGAACTTCACTTGCTGTCCACACCTCTTTTCTAACCCGGTTCAGCCCCAGCTATTAAATAAATAAATAAATAAATAAATATTGTCAAAGACAGGAAAAAGGTTAGTGCAATAATAACATGAAGCTTAAGCTGCTATGTTACTCAGGGTAGTCCCGGGATGGCTAGAGATGCAGGACCGGCAGCAACTATACAGAAAAATATTGATTTTCTATTTTAAATAAGTTTATTGTTTACTTTAAATAAGTAAACAATAAACAGATAATTATTTAGGCAGATCATTACAGTGTTGTGTTTGGTTTGTAGCAGATCTTTCACCCTGTGCCTTGTAGAAACCTTTGCGGTTTTATGGCTTTATATTGCTGTTGTAGTTGTCAGAAATACTGACAACGCGCCAGATCCTCTCTTTTCATCACAATCATTTGTTCCCTAGCTAAGTATGATGAGGAAGCACAGGGAGTTGGGAGCAGATGATATTGATCCTTTTGAAATACAGACCATATTTTTAGTTCAATACTCATCACAGTTGGGTTCAAAAAAGCAGGAAAAAGGTGGAGCTGGAATGTTGGTAAACCCTTTCAGATGCTAGGGTATGGGCCAAGCTGCAAACCCCTAAACCAAATCAAAGAGGCTCTGTCTTCACAGGAATAATCATGTGGCATGAAAGCACTTGGGAAGTGACAGGCTGTAGCACGAGGCCCTGTAAGAGGACTGATCAATGAATCTTGCCTTTCTTTTGTTTCTCCAGGGCACATGTGGGCCAGGGACAGAGACAGACACAATACCCCAGCCTGAGCTCTCCAAGGCCCTGAGCAGCCCCTGGGCATTTCCAGGTGGCTGCTGGCACTGGAGCACCCCTGTGCTGGGACAGCCTCCTGTAAGGGCCATGCTCTGCTCCCCTCCTTTTCTCTTTCTTTCAAGGTAGTCTTTGGGATACGTGTGGTGGATCTATGTATTAGTAATCTGTTGGCATGCCATCAGGAAAATCTGGGAATCATCTGAGAACTCAGGAAAGATAGCTAACCTAATTCTGATACTAATTCTGATGCACTGAGAAATGCACTCTGCATTGCAGAGCAGACTAACAGCGATTTTTAACTAACTTGTAAAAGAAGTAGGTGTGAGGAGAGTTTCCTTACCTGCTATTCCCAGCCTGTTGTACATGTACACGAGATGTTCCTCCACAGCTTAAAAACAGGATGATAATTCATTCTGCTCATGTATAACCATGACCACATTTGATGTCACCCCACAGAGACCTTGTTCTTGCCTCACTATTCAACAATTCAGGCAAAGTATTGCCACCTCCAAGTGTTGCAGGGGATGTCCATCTGTTTCCAAAAGGAGCGTGCTTTTGAGGTGCATCTCCTAGTTGCCCCTGCTGCCTGTGCTTGCTTCATGCACTTCGTGGGGCAGCCTCTGGCTGCCATAGGTGGCTTCACTTTGGAGGAAACTTAAGTGTGCTCCAAGAGTCATCAAGGGCTTGCTATAGACACCATGTCTTGGACTGTCTAGCTGTAACACTGACCTAAACACTGCCTTCGTAAGCGTGCCATCCATGCTCCACTGAGAGGAACCTTGTGCTTATCAGCACACACAAAAAAATCCTAGTTTTTATTTTGGTGATGAGTTTTATCTGCGTGGTCATCGTAGTGTATTAATTCTGGCATCTGGATTTCCAGATGGCTTCAAATACACTTATTTTTTAGAAGTGTGCTGACAGACTGCTCTGGTGAATGCGGGAAGTACTTGCCTCTGGCCTGAATATGTGGGGTTTTTCTTAATCAGATATGGCTTGGGCTAACAAGGGAGAGATCTTGTCAATGTTGCAGTCTGTAGATGCAGTCAGAGTCTGTGGTCTCCATCTTACACTGTCTGGGAGAGACAGACTCTTTTCCACAGCCACACAGCTCTGCAGTTCACAAGCAGGAATGCAGCTGTTTCTCTGGGATAACAAGGTGTGCCTCAGAGGAGAAGTAATAGGGAACTGGATCAGCTATTGTCTTGTAAAATACATGTAGCTAAAGAGCTGCTTTGAGAGTACAGTAATTGTCAATTTTAGCTTCTTGTATTTTGGGCATACTAAAGCACAACGAAGATTTTCTGAATTTATTGAATGGGAAAAAAAAAGGAAGTTTACACCAATAGTTGAATCCATGCACTGAAATAAAATTGCTGCAGTGGAATCTTGTAAAATGGATATCTACACATAAAGGGAAGTGCAGCAGAATTGCCTTTATTTAACACCCTCCTTGCCTCCCAGCCAGCTTATCAAATCCAGCCATATGCACTCAGTGTTCTCTGTGTTCACCAGAACTTATTTTTAAGCCATCAAAGATCAAACAAAAACTTCCAGGAAAAGTGTCTTGTCATGTCCTATAATACTTTCTTAAACAGTCCTAGCTTCTCTCTGTTGGTGGAAGAAGACATATGGAACTATATTTGACATTATACATGTAATCACTATTTTATTTGGCCAGATGTTCAGGCTAATTGCAAAGCTGAAGTATGAGCAGTAGCAAAATAACAAACTACCTGAACAAGGAGACTTCTTGCCTATTAAAACTCTGCATTTCTGAAGTCCACCATATGTCTGAATACCAAAATCCTAGCTAAAACCTCTCATTAAAGCCCTTCCTCTGGTCTTGTTGACCAAATACATGGAGAAAGCTAGAAAGTGAAATGCTGAATGTGTGAAGTGCTGATCCCCATTCCCTGTGTAACAGGACTTGACTTGTAATTCAGCAGTTAGCCTTGTGCATTCGTGATGAAAAGTTTTCTTCTTCTAAAATTTTTTCAATTTTCACAGGTTCCTCAATTTTACAGTAATCCCAGATGGAAATCACTAAACCACATAGTAGCTGATGTAATTTTAAGATAGGTCAGATGATGTCTGGGTCACTCATCCTTTAAGGAGCAGGAATACATCAGTGAGGTCATTGAAGTTGGCAGCTGAATAAGATGCATTCTTACTAAGAGAAAAACAGGGAGCACAGTCAAATCTGGGGATGCATTTGAATCTATTTTCCCAGGCAGTTTATATTCCCTAGGACACTCAGTCAGCTGTATGGAAAGCTGGTTCTCTCACCTTATCTCCCAAGCAAACAAACACTCAGAGAGCTAAACTCATTGGGGGATCTGTTGGTAAAGTTTTCGAAAGGCTGAGAAAATTCACTAAGTGATAGCAGCTTTTGAGTTTGCACTCAAAACAAGACCCCAAAGCGAACTAAAGCACCTTCTTCCACGCAGTGTACAAGAATGGGCGTCTTTCTAGCTCTCCCCAGATTCTGTGTGCTCACACCACCCAAGATTGAAAAAGTTGTAGAAAAGAAATCAGCCCATCGTACCTAAAGAGAAAATAGCTGTAGCATCCCTAGACCTTTGATAGCCCCATAGTTTAGATTACGTTCCCAGCGAGCCTACCTTTGCCCACACTCAGTGTGGACGTGCTGGGCTGTGAACTTGCACAGCTCTATCTGCAGAAAGGACCAGCTGGCATGGGTGCATTTTTGTTTGTGCTGTGTAATTGAAAGTCCTGAGAAGATGTTTTGCTGTTGATGGTATTGTTAGAATAACGACTTATAGGCAGGACTGGGTGACCTTGCCAGAGCCCACCACAGCCAGTAGGGTGGTGTGAGTTGGGTCAAGCGCAATACAAGGGAAACGTTGGTGAGACCCGTGAGTGGCATCCACACATAGAAAAGCCCGTGTTTCTAATTAATATAGAAACAAGTAGGTTTCAAAGGTGGAAAGCTCAGTTCTAAATCTCAGGTTGAATATCTTGAGGATTAGGGATTTTAGAGCCCTGGAAATCAGTTCAGACTTCTCTGTGTTTCACAGGAGTGATTATTTTGTGAAGTTGTTAACTGATAACAAAATTAAATTTGATGGGCACCTTCAGTGCCTCGTACATCATGTGTGTTTTAGCAAGTTAGTAGGAGATAGGGCAGGTTCAGGCCGATTGTGTTTATTGGAGCATTAATTAACGTGATCACTTATAATGACATAGACTTGGCTGTTGTTCACTGCATTTGCTTCTACAGGACTGTGTGGCTGTGACTACATTTATCTATCTTTTTCTTTCGAGTACATTTTCCGAGCAGAACGAGAAGTAAAAATGCAATGCTGCGTTAAAGAGCTACTAGGAAAAGGTATCTGTTAGTTATCCCTGTTACAGTAGGTCCCTCTTATGCCCAAATGACTATCATGCCCTCAGTTTTAGAAAAAGCTATAATGTATCTGGGAGGTTGGACGAATATAAAACTAATCCATGGAGTCAGAGCTGGAGTTTGGCTGGAGCCAGAAGCTGCCTGGTGCAGTGAAACTTAAATGTGTAGGACATGGGAATGCCAGCTTGTGTGGGTGTTCACCCCGAGCATGCTAATTGACGTTAATACGGACTGAGGATAACAACAGAGAATTCCCAGCAGGGATTTGCCTGTGTAGGGTGAGGAAACAAATGCTTCAGAGTGGAACTGTCCTAATTTTCCCTTTCCTCACTCCAAAAAGAATTAGCTTCTGATGAAGGTACAATGAGCAATCCCACTGAAATAAAAATACCCCATGATGCTGAGTGAGGGATGTATTCTGGGCAACTACCAGAGAAGATCAGGGTTTCGCAGACAGAAATTATTAGCCACAGGAAGCCACAAGAGTCCTCTTAGTCAGAACGATCTCCAAAATTTATTTCCGTCCCTGTGATCTGATGCTCTGTGAGTGTGTGGCAGACAGTATACAGTATTTTGCAGTTAATTAGCAGTGACGTAGAGAAATAGTCCAAGTGATTGCTTTTCTCTCCAGCAAACCCCAGCTCTCCACCCAGCCTGGAGTTTGTCTTACTACTTTTTTATGGAAAAAAAGTAGTAGTACAATCTCCTGTGAAAGGAGTGTAGCTTTTACATAGGATGCTGTGCAGGGATGGTTTATATCCATATTTCCATTTTGTTTCATTAAACAGGGCAAAAACCTGATGACAAGACCACGGCAACACTCTGTTTTAAAAGGCAATGAAGGGTTAAGAAGAGCTTTGGTTTTCACAGAGCTGATACGAAACCAGTTTTACCTCAGTGGGGGATCAAAACCTGCTGTCATCTGGTGATACTGTGTTGGCTTCTCAGAAAACAGTTTGTAGTCATAATCAGACTTCCAAAACTCAGGCATCCATTTTTTGGGAGATGCCTTGGGGAGAAAGTGCTAGAAGTCCTGGGCCTGACATCTATTTCCCATATCATGGTCCTGGGCAATCAGCTCCAGGTGGCCTCGCTGGAGCAGGGATTTGGACCAGGTGACCTCCAGAGGTCTCTTCCCACCTCAACCAGTCTGTGATTCAAAGCCTGGTATGATGTGGGCTTTCACCCTTACCCCATTAGGGCTTTTGGCCAGGTGTTGGGCACAAACTAACAGATGTTAAGGAAGCTCATGTTGTTTCTGAGCTGGGAACGTGTGACTAGCATTTTCTAGCCTGAGCATTTTGAGGCACCTGGAGACCGAATTTACTGAGGAAAAGAAGGTTTGCTGTGCATCACATGATGGCTGTCATCTGCAGAAAGAAAGGGAATCCCACCTGGAGGTATGAGTCTGCTCTAGTAAGAAACTATTATTTCTAACAACAACCATGCATGTTAATGTGTTTCACTATAAGGCCTCTGAGTGAAAAGCATCCTGTAATTTGTGTTTCCGAATATGGATACAATATGATCTTAATCTGAATAAAAATGACAATGGGTAAATTTGCCTTTTGAAGCTCGAACAGAAGAAATTGGGTATGCTTTGCTTGCCCAAAGGTGAAAACAATATTTGAGTAAAAATAACACTGTCGATTTAAGAAATAATACCAGTCAGCTGAAAAAAACCTGAGTCATTATGCCAAAAAAAAGCTGACCAAGTAACTTCTTTCACCTGAACGCAATAGGAAGACAGCCATGAAATGCACCTAAGCATACACTGGAGAAGACATGTCATGTATGAAAGGACACTTCATGATCCGTTTATAAATGAGAAGATCTACAGTTAAAACAAGCCCAAAACAGCCTTCAGACCTCACTTCTCTTTGTAGTACCAGAGGAGGGGCCTTACAGCACTTTTTTCATCTGGCCTCATTGCTTTGCCAGGGTTTGTGAGCAGCAGCAGTGCATTCCCATCCCTGGCAGGGCGGAGGAGAGGGGAGCGAGCACGCTGACATTGTGGAAACCATCCAATGATGTAAATGATGGGAAGACTTTGTGCTGCTCCTTCATCTCGTGGTCACTGGTGCTCATTGCATTTTGGGGTGGCAAGCAGCCTTTCAATTTTTCAGGTTTCTCTGCAGGAGACGTTTGTCTCTTGGCAAAGCCAGAGCCTTTTGCTGGGTAGGCCAGTAAAGTCACTACTGCCCGTGGCTCTGTCCTGTTGTGAGTGGCAGTACCCAAGGGGATCGTGGGTCTGTTTTCATGCCCTGGTGTTGTATTGGGATGAGATTAGGGCAGCTTCTGTGGGAGGGAAACCGAAGCTTAAGGGGTGGAAAAGAGCCACGGTGGATTGAGACGGGTTCCTCCCTCTGGAGACAGTGGGAGTGATGACAGTGTGTCTAGTATTAAAGACAATCTTTGCTATCAAAGCCTAGTCCTGTCCTAGTTTTTTCACCAGTTTTCCTCTGCCTCTTGTGACCTGCGGAACACTTTCACACAGCACAGCTAAGAAGACCGCAGAGGGTAAATGGTGGCCGTGGAACTGCCCCTGGAGAGCTACCCATCCACTTATGCATCTGCGAGCCTCTCAAAAAGTCTTGAAAATGTGTAAACCCAAACATGATCTCTTTTATCATACTTATTAATAAAGGTACGCTTTAAAGATACGGTTTTAAACAATGCAGTGGAATTTTTTGCACAATATAAGGAATCAGCTGTGTTGGTTGGGTTGTCCTTGCAAATGTCCTCCCGCCTCAGAGGGCACCGAAGCTCGGGACAACACAAAACCACTGGCAGCCATTCATTGCAGCTGCAGCCACATGATAGCATCTGCTCCTTGTTTGCCTGCTACAGCAGATCTTCAGTGAATTTCCTTGAGGACAAGAAGAAGAAAAGACCAAAAATAAAAAAAAAAAAGCAACAAGGCAACTCACTCCTTAGGCTAAAAAGCGCTCAACCGAGCACCACGTTTTATGTGGCAGTGAAACGCCGTCCTCCTACCCTGCCCCTAGTCATGCGCTTCCATGTGACAGGGAGCACAGCATTCTTCTCACCAGCCCTTTCCTCAAGGCACCAAACAGGACTTGCCAAGGACCGGAGGCATTCCCCAGGCCGAGCTAAGTGCTCTGGGTGACAGCCCAGCTCGGCTAAGGCCCAGTGTCAGGCGCTCAGCCATCCCCTAGGAATGCAATTACACCCAGAGCAGTATGGTGGAGCCTAGATAAGGATAAGGAGCCTTTCTCCTTAGTTCCTGAGGATTTTATAGGCTGAAAGCTGGTATAACCAGATTCTTTCAATTAAATGTTGTAATTTAAAATGAGGAAAAAAAAAAAAAAAAAAGTCATGTCTACATTACCAAAATACTTTTTGTTAAAGACGAAAGATTTTAAAAATTAATAGGTTTATTAAATTAGTATCTTGCGGGGGGGTGTGTGAGTGTTTGGACTTGATGATCTCTGGAGGTCCTTTCCAACCCCTAACATTCTGTGGTTCTGTGATTTAAACGTCCTAAAGACCTTTCGTCTTTGTTTGCTGACGTCTGGCACTAGTGAGCTCGAGGACAGACATGGTAACAAGGCTGCTGTTGAATCACTGGAAACCTGTGAAAGGCACGAGCAGGTGAGTTGAAGATGCAAAAGCAGCTGCAAGGGTCTGAAAATTGTTCCGCTCTTCTAGTTGCATTTATCCTCTCACAGGCAACAGGGTGGTGGTACGTTTAAATGCCCGTTCTGCTGCTGCCGCCCCTGCTGTCATGCCAGTTCCGCTCCTGCCTCCACCGGCCTCATGAAATTAATTATTCACTGGGCCAAAAGGAAGGGAGAAATCTAAGTGATGCCAACCTTACAGCCCAGTAGTGGGAGGCTCCTTGCTCCAGTTTGTCAGCATTTAGTTTTACAGGGGGAGCCCAGGGAGTTCTGGTCCTGCGCTCAGGGCTCCCACTGGGGTTGCAAGGGATAGTCTGGGTTCTGTTTGCCCCCTGCATCAACTTCTGTCAGCAGACCTGCCTGAGCATCTGCCTGTCGGCTACAGGGCTATAAAAACTTTAAAAATGTTTGGATTTTTTTTTCATGGCACCTGCTTCAGGTATTAGTTTTATTGGTACATTACAAGGACACGGGGCAACAGGCACAAACAGGAACACAAGGATGTTCCGCTTAAACATGAGGAAAAACTTCTTTCCTGTGAGAGTGATGGAGCACTAGAACAGGCTGCCAAGAGAAGCTGTGGAGTCTCCTTCTCTGGAGACTTTCAAAATCCACCTGGGTGTGTTCCTGTGCAACCTGCTTTAGGTGAACCTGCTTTAGCAGGAGGAGTGGGCTAAATGATCTCCAGAGCTCCCTTCCAACCGCTATCATTCTGTGATTCTGAGATTACTGGGAGACAGAAATGGTTTGTATTGTTTTAGTTTATTTTATGAAGGTATCACACCGTAGATATCCAGTTATTGGATTTATTGTATGCCAGGCGGGATTCTGATCATGCCCATGAAACTGTGGGGTTGCCTCTTGCCCTGCTCCTGTAGACATGTGCGAAAGAAACTGATAAATACTCAGGCACACTTACACAAACAACCCATATGTCAGTGTACACATACATAGGAGCATACACACACACATATAACAACTACCCCTTAGGTTTCAACTTTATAACTTCATGGTTTCTGATGATGAGTGAACTAGTATTATTTTGGTTTTTTTAGAACTCTTTTTTTTTTTGCTGATTCTCCCAGAAATGTTAATGCTGTTTCTTAAAAACCAACAGCACCAAGCTCCCAAGAAGATGCTACTGAAATGATAAAATAATATTCTGTTTACTAAAACTTAAATTTCAGGGAAATAAAATTTCAACATGCAATTCACTACTGTCCTCAAATATCCTTCAGAAACACCATCAAAATTTCCAGTAGCCTTTTCTCATTAAATTGCCATTGCTTTGTCTTCTCAGCATTTTTTTTTCAAGGGCCATTTTCCAAAGACAGTTGGGTTGTTTGGTTGGTTGTATTTTATTTCAACCAACTCAAGTAATAACCTCAAGGGGTTACTGTAGGATATTTGCTTGGGAGAAGTAAGTTCGAAGAGGAAGTCCAACTTAAAAAAGAATCCAGATACACAGCTCTTGCTGGGCAATAATATCTTCCCCAGCTCAAGACATCCAGGGCATAGCAAGGAGAAAGACACTGTTAATGAATTAAGTCAAAATAGTAGAGCAGAAAGCAAGATGTTCTTCGTTGTCTTAAATTAATTTAATTTTGGGAGTTGATCAGCTCATCTTTCCACTGAAGGAGGAATGGACACTGACCCTTTTGTGATTCAGAATCTGGCAAGGAATGACTGAGTGACAATATGTAATAAAATATTTTTTTTTCTTTTCTGCTAGAGGTGCTGCTGTGAGTTCAGTCCTTACCAGAATAGATTTGGCTCAAGAAATGGACTGGGGTGTTGGTGTTTTGTCTTTTTAAAGTAAATTTTATGTAAGATTCTCAGCTTAGAGCTGCTTGTAACCTAGTCCATCTCTCTATTGATTTTTTGCAAATTCTTTTGTGTCCAGAGCACTTTTTTAATACTGGCATATTTTTTTCACCACTCCATCTAGAGGATCTAGGATTTTCTGTTAAAAGCTGATGTTTCTTGTCCAGTTATCAGCAATCTCTCTGTACTGAAGCAGGCTCAAATAGGAATGCTGTTCTAAAAGTCACTAGATTAAAAATATTTGATTTTTTTTTTTTTTTAATTGCTTTGATCTGTATTCCTAGATCAAGTCATGAGACCTGGACCTTTAATCTGAATATGAAAAAAACCACAAAGGTGTGTCTGTGTGGACTGGTTGAACTACAGGCTCTCTCTTCCACCGAGGAAGGTGAGTGGGTGGATAATTAGACATGGTCATCTCATTGTGCAGGAATTTCTCACGATTCTCCCCAAACTAGCCTCTGGGAAGGAAGCTGACAAGCAGCTGTTGTCCAGGACTTAAAAGACAGCAACACCACTCAGCAGACTTTTCTCATCGGATTTCTGCTATTGTCAGGAGTCTACGATCCCATCCATCCTACGTGTCCTCATTGATGATACTCTCTGCAGGTACTTGTCATCTCTTTCAGCCCACCTGGTGGGACACTGTGGCTGTAAGGATTGAAGAAAGTCTCAAAGAACTGTCTAAGGGTTTGACTTTTCTGTCTTTCCCTCAAAGAAAATAAGAGTTTTTCAGGAATTGCAACACAGTGTGTTGGGACATGACAATCACTTGACATCACTGATACTCAGTAGCCTAGAGAGAGAATTTGCAGTTTCGGAACGCCAGAATGGGGGTGCTTTGCAAAATCCAGTCCTGTTTGTTGTGCCTTTCTTTCTGTGCTGAATTACTCTAGCAAAGGACAAGAATGTCAACTTTGTCCCAGTACTTAATGGAGAGGATTTGAAAAAAGATGAGCAGAATCTTTTCTCGATCTTTTGTAGTGACATAGATACTAATGATTTACATGGTGAAGCCAAGGCCTCTTCTGTGAAGGTAGAAGTTGTTAGACCTTGCAGCAGGAAAATAGGATATAGCTGCTTTCCTGTGGTTGCTAGGGTTTGTATTCTTTTGGTTTTGTGAATATATTCAAAAGGAAATAGAAAAAACTATCTCTAAGGAAGCAAAGATCTTCCTTCCTGTTGGGAAAGGAGTCAGCAAGGATGATAAATCCCTTGCCAAGTGAGTCACTTCTTCACTTAAGAGACTTCAAAGCTTTAAAAATTACTTTTCGTACCATGGAGCTCGGATATGAAATTGCAGGAGTGCTTAAAGGATGAAGCCGATCTGTCCCTTGACAGGAAATGGACACATAGAAAGATGGCAGGGAAAGAAGTGGTTTTGAGTGAGATGCTGCAATATTACATCTTCCCAGAACAGCTCTAACAAATACTCTTTCATTGTATCGCGTGCTGACAGACGTGAGAAGCAAGTGTTTAGGATTGCTCAATGTTTCCACTGTTAGTTGTCAAACAGTTTACAGGGTAAGTAAATATTTATAGGATAAATAAAGGAAAACTAAACTACAATTTTAGTTTGACAGTCACCCATTTTCTTGAATCATGCCTGGAAATGACATGCCTAAAAATAGGACCATCACATAACGTTTATTTCAGAAGCAGGTAAAATGAGGGCTTTTATACTGAGCTGCCTATTAAAGCTCTAGCCCCACCGTGGCTGCCTCCTTAGCTCTCACATTCCTTATTTTGAGAAACTGTTATGAAGGCTGCTGGTGGTTCCTGGTCTTGTGAGAGCAGAACAAACATGTTTGTTCTACTGCTTTCGACTCGTAGTGTGCCGTACTGCAATGGTGTATGGTTAGAGGGAATTATTTGTACTCTAACGCTGTGCAAATTTCAGAGCATCAACAGAGACGAACACCGTGAAAGGGCATTACTTTCTCTTTTTTTTTTTTTATTTCATGACATGGCAAGGTGCTCATCAGCAGCATACCAGTTTTTCTACCACTTGAGTCTTCCCAGATGCTGTGTATCCGTCCTATTTTAATGTGCTAGGTCCTTCATCACCTAAAATTTAGATTGTGTGACACATAAGACTGTTTGATCTGAGTGCTAATTTGGTTTGAAGGCAATCTTTCAGCCTGAGCTTAGGTGAATGTGTTATAAGGTCACAAAGCAAGAACCCCATGTTTTATACCGAGCTCCCCACTAAGTACCATTGGTGACATCTTGTGGAATAAAACGCAGCTAAAACTCCCACAACATTCTGCCTGTTAAAGCTAACCCTGCCTCCAGCCCACCATGATATTCTTTGAGGCTTCAGTGCCACGAGCCCCAAGAGAGGAGCTATGAGATGGCAGTGCCCATGGGCGTTCCTTCCAGAGGGGACGACTGTGACCTCATCACATGAGCTGGAATGTTCTGAAGTTCTTCAAAAACCTCCAACTGCTAAAGCAAGGTTGAATTTAAGCCTTGATAGCTTAAGGGAAATTTACTTTGATCAGAACTAGAGTCCTGTTTATTTTATCTGTAGAAACTTTCTTTTGAGGAAACTTTTTTTAAGGAATCTTTTTTAGAAGTACTTCAACCCAGTCTTACTCAAACTGGTTCCTTACCAGCTGTAGAGATTTCCAAAAAATGCATCACTGCGAGGGAAATAAAACTGAAAACAAATATGTGATATGAACAGCCATAAAGGTGACCTGCTTAAAGGGAAAAGTATTAACAGCAGATGTCTACTGAAATGCTGAGAGAGAATTTGCCTGCCAGCCTGGGAGCTGTGAACCTGGGAACCAGAAGCATCCTTGCGAAGCACAGCCAGCTCTGGTACCTAGAAACCAGAGACATCCTGAGACACACTCAGTAACTGCAAAACCAAGGACCTGTAATGGTAACTTATCATTTGAAAAGCTGAAAAATAAATCTAGAAAAAGGAGAAAACACCCTCAGAAAGTAAGAGGTGGTAACTGCTATTGGCTGTTCTAACTGCAAGAACAGGGAAAGTCCTCCAAAAAAAACCCAACAAACTGGTCTAAGAGAATAGAAATTATCAGGGGAGGTTTAGGTTGTGTATTGGGAAGCACTTCCTCATGGAAAGGGTCATTAGGAGCTGGAATGGACTGCCCAGGGAGGTGGTGGAGTCGCCATCCCTGGAGGTGTTTAAGGAAAGATTGGACGTGGCACTTAGTGACATGGTCTAGCTAGGTGTTGTGGTGTTGGGTCACAGGCTGGACTTGATGATCTCAGAGGTCTATTCCAGCCTCAACAATTCCATAATTCTGTGACTCTGTGATCTCTTGGCTGTTCCAAGTGAAAACTAGAGGTTAACAGCATCTATAGGCTGCTTGAATTAGTGGTGTCCTACACTTCCTTACATCTCTACAATATAGAAATTACTTTCTAACCAAAATGGAGCTTCTGTCTCTCTCGCTGTGCTGCAGATACGCCCCTTTCCTCAACAGGTCAGCGTGAACTTTCTACAGGACCCTGGACTCTCCCTGGGGATGTCTGGCTGACCCCAAACTCCGTGACATGGATCAACTTTGAAGAGACTCTGCCTGTTGTTATATTGCTCCCTTACCGAGCCCACGTCAGGGGCCGGTCTGGTTTGCCCTCCCACCTCTGGGATGGTTGGGCCCCTTCCGAGCTCTGTCTAATGTGCTTGGTGCCACACCTAGACACGTCAGTAACCCATCACATCTGCTGTTACATTATCGATAACTGCTTCACTAGTAATAACTTTGGGGTAACCTGTAACATTATATATAGAGAGACTTCACTGCTGATATTACTGGGTGCTGCTACACTTGATGGTTGCCATAATTAATAGCAGCTATATTATTGTTGTTATACTATTGCTCACAGGTAATACTCTGTAACAGCTTGATAGACATAGATGTATCTGCTTTCTCAATCATACATACACTTACTAGTGGTGAACTGTGTGGTATTTATGGTAATCTGTAACAAAGTAAAGAAAATTAGAGAATAAAGCCTCCATGCCCTTGTGGATTAGAAAATCTTATGAACCGACAGTCATGAGCTTTACACACCCGCGGGCCAGGTAACCCTTTAGGTTGTGACACCACGTCACAACTTAAGTCAGCCAAGTGCAGGATGCAAATTATCCAGAAAAGAATAAGGAACAACACGCACAGAATTCTCTAATATCAAAATATAGCAATTTATTCAAGACACTGAATATGATCTGTTGATTCTCTCCTTAAAACAAATGAGCTACAATACACAAGGTGAATTTGAAGAAAGTGTGGGCGGGGGAGAAACAAAATAAGGGTTGATGTTGTTTCAACAGAACCTGGGAAATGCTGAAATGAGAACCAAGTCTGGCTGCAAGTCTGACACAGACAATAAAAACTGCAGAAGCCAGAATTCAGAATTTCAGTGAGTGGCTGAAAGAACATTTCTGCAATTGACAAAGAACCACATCTTTTAAAAAGGCAAAAGGAGGAAAAAAAGGAGGAAAAAATAAAAAGGGAAAAAGAAAAAGAAACCCAAAAACAAAGCAGACCCTTACATTTGACAAAGTGCACTTCACTTGGCTCTAAAATTAGCTATTTTTTTCTTTTTTTTTTTTTTTTTTTAAAAAAAAAAAACAAATTAAAAGGAAATTTCTAAGATGTAGCATGGGGTTAATGTGTGTATAACCCTGTAAATCAGGCCCTTTAGTGCCCCATAAGGGACCCAGTGTTTTCTACATAAAAGATTCAGTATCCTTCGAACCCATAGAGTTGAGTTGTTTTTCAGCAACTTTTTTTTTTTTTTTCTTCACTTCAAGGCCAGTTCCAGACAGCCAGCAATGATAAAAAATCCAGTAAGTCTCTCCATGGTTTCACAATCCTGTTTGATCACTTAGGTTTTTCAATTTCTCTTCTGCTACAAAAGAATAAAAGCATCAAAATATAATCTATGGAAAAATGAAGTCCACCGGCCTGTTGTGTTACCGGAAAGCTGCAGAAAGGCACTGTGAGCCGAGGGATGTCGTGGCAGCGGGGGAGGAAAGCGAGAGCTCCTACGAGGGAGGGCAGTTCTGCAGAGCTAGGCTTAGATGTCCACGTTGAACTACAGCCTGGAAAAGCTTCTCTCTCCCCATTGCCCACCTCCTAAAGAAACCAGCTCCTTAGGTTAGGATTAACCTTCGCAACTACATTTTCGGCCTTCCTTAACAGCTGCCCTTGATTTAGCTGAAAAACTATCTACTACAGTATCTTTGAGGATTTTCCAGTCTTTAGGGTCTTGGGAAGGGGAAGAAAGGTGAATTTTCTTAGCTTCTCACATATGCTGCTTTCAAATCTGATGGTCTGTGCAGAAAACTCTATGGACCGGCAGCTTTGCAAACCAACTGATTTTCAAATTTTGTTTCTGTTGGCTTCTTACCTCCATGCAGGTGGGCAGTGGAAACGTGGTGTTCTGACAATTTTGAAAAAAACGAAAAAGAAACAGGCATCAAGGACACTGCTGAGTTATCTACAGTAGCTATCCTGGGAATAACCACGAAACACAGGCTGTGTAGCCGGCTAGACATTTGGCGTCGCTGAACTTGGCTTGAGCAACCTCATCCCTTCCAATCCTGAGGTCTGGCCTATTTAGGCGTCACTCAAGGGACAGAGGCAAGGCCAAGGCCTCAACCGCACTGCCCTCAATGCCTGCAGACTGGAGCTTCAACGTGTTATTCTCAGAAATGTCACCCAAAAGCAGCTTGGGAAGTTAACCGTGTACATGCAATGATGAATTGAATCATTGCCCCAACTGTGCTTTATAAAACCACATTAAACCTTTCCATTCAAATTCAAGTCTCTCTTTGAATAAGTACTTTTTTTTTTTAAAGTAGTGACTTTAAATTAACAGGTACATGTGGTTATTATAAAACAGTGCAAAACTGCTGTCACATGATCATCTACAGCCCATGCTCTTGGAGCAGAAAGCTAAAACTAACACATAAACGCGTTTAACACTGGAAATAGTCCTCGATACCTTCCAGTGTCCAATTCTTTGACCTAAATTGCAAACAGCTCCAACAGTCATTAACCAAAATCCCACATAGCTATGTTCACTTCAGGACTGAGTAACTCTTTTAGCAATTATTTCTTTTCATTTTCTCCTTTCCAAATGTGCATCTGTAAGAAATGCAGCTGAAACTGGCAGTGGCTGGATCCACTGGAAGGACTAAGATACTGTACAGCCGGTAAGCACAGGGAGAGGAAAACACAGGAGAAACAATGATGTACGGATTCCCCGATGCCATGACGCTGGGCAGCTCCTTGATCACTAGTTCAGGACTAGGGCTCTGGTTTGGGTTTTGCTCAGATCTAATCACCATTTCAGCAGCTGTGGTGAAATCAAAGGGAAGATCCTGTTACAGAAATCGCGACTTTGGGCAGAAAGGTAACTGTGATGTTAAGGGAGTTCTCTGCTTCTTGTTTTTAATCTCTCCTACCAACCCCAGCCTAGCCTGTGGGCTAGAGAGGATATCCGTTTGATTCAGCCAAGTTCTGAGGAACTGTCTAAACAACCACCCCAAGCAAGGCTGCCTTACAGTTTGTAGCGCTTTCGGTAAACTCTGCCTAGTCGTCCCTCTTTGCAGCCATCGTTTGCTCTTAGAGTAACGTAGTCTTCGGCAGGCATCCCTGCAGATGTCTAGCTTGCAGGAAGGAAATCTTCTCTCAGGTGGAAAGGTGGTGCTTTGAAACTATTGTCATCCGATCATTTTGTCCACTATAGCTTTATAGCAGTAGAGATGTTGAGATATAATTTACATCTCTTTTATCACGTCCTCACCTAATGCAGAGTTCTACGTTGTCTTCTGAGCACCGCAATGAGGACACCCTCAAGGCTAAACCTTTCTTGGCAGAAAGGGAGACTCCAAGTGCAGACCCAGAGCTCCCCTGTAGCACACGCACGGCTGAGGGTGATGGCAGCGCTGCACGCTGCCAGATGCAATGGAAGAGCCTGCTTCTAGGTGTCTGCTGCCCATGGATGGACAGGAGCTTGGCAAGAGTCCATTCTTCAACAGCGATAGATGCAGTCATTGTATCTCGGTTCAACTGGTCTCACTAACTCAATGGTAAAAATCCCATTGACTTACTGGAACAGAAACAGCTTAGTGGGATGAATAGTGGAGGACAGCACTGCTCAGCAAGGCCATGGGCAGCCAACCCCATGTTCTCTATGAAATGATCTCTACGGGAAAGAAGGTACACAAGCATTTTCCCCTGGTTGCCCTGGATAAACGAAAATATGGACTCAAGAAAAGGAATGTCATATTTATAGTCTCAAACTTATGAATCCCTTTTAATAAGTGTACATCGTCAAACAGCCACAAAAATGAAATGATACTGTAAATGGCTGGCTGCTGGAAGAGGACTCTTAGTAAATGACTGGCATTTGCTGTATCAAATGGTATTTTTTCTTATAGCACTTTCTGAGAAAAGAAGGAAAAAAAGGATACTGCACCTTTCATGTTCCTTCGACTCTGTCATTCGTTTTGCTTGAATTACACAACTGGTCTACATTTGGTGGCCATTTTAGGCTTTTAAAACTGTTTAACATAAAAAATATTTTTTTTCCAAAAATACACTGGGTTCTTTCTGTTAAAAGTCATCTTTCTCCAGTAAAAATCTTCCCCAGCACTGCATTCTTATATAAAGCACTTATTACACAATTTGCTGAAAGTGCCCTTGAGACGCTAAGATCTGAAGCATGAAGGATTTTTTTTTCTTTTAAACGGAGAGAAAGAAAGGAAAAGGTAGAGACAGAAGAGAGGAGAAGCAGTCTGTCAAAAATTTTCATTGTCATGTCCACCTGGCTGCATCTACTATGGGCATACAGGGAAAAAAAAATAAAAACAAAGGGCAAGAAGAAAGAGGAGAAAAAACCAGGAAGGAGAAGTTGGGAGTGGAAGGGAGAAATAAAAAGGAAAACCAAAGTTTCATCCTAAGCCTGGGATCCTCCAGGCTGTAATATTCCAGCTGATAGAAAAACCACTGAACAAAAAAAGTAGTCTAGAAAATAGAAAGTGTTGTGATTACAAAGTTGAGCATTTCATCAGTACAAACTGGTCTTTGAACGTCCTTTGGGAGAGCAACTGTAGTGTCCAAATTGGAAGGAAAAAATACGACACCGCATGGAGGAGGATTTTTTTTTCCCTTTTGGTTTATCACAGCATTTTTCTTTTTTTTTCTTTTTTTTTTTTTTTTATTAATTTTTTTTTGGCACAGCTTTTTTTGTCCCAGCCATCAGAGCAAGTTCTCAGATGCAAACCAAACAGTGCAATGCCTAGCTGGTGGCTTCATGCTTCCAAGGTTGAATGTTCCAGGTGGAAACCATTCCCTCCCCCTTTGAAGTGACTGCGTTTTTACTCCTTGATGAAGGTTACGAACAAAATACTAGACACCTGTGGCCAGGGAGAGTTGGTTTCACGGTACACTCTAACTTTGTTCAAGTTCGTACAGTTCTGGAGCTGTTAAGAATAGTTTTGAAGAGTGCTTCTCCCCACACATTCACTGCTGGTCCATTTGAAATTTCTTCTAAAACATTTCACTTTTACTTCCGCAGATCTAGAACACAAACCTGGAGAGAAAAGACTCAACATTAAGAACCGTTTCTGAAGATGATGTGGAAGTCCTATTCATATACGGCCTCGTACACAGGCCGATCAGCCAGCTCTGTTATAATCCCCAGCTTGAAACCAGCCTGTCTCAAGTAACTGGTTCCACGCACACAAGGAAGGGAACAAACTGACATGGGAGAAAACCCAAGTGAAAACCATATATTTGACATATAGCTGGGGTTCTACTGGATTACAAATAAATGTTTTGGTGGCACATCCCAGATAAGACTATGGGCTCTATTTAGTTGCCTAAACAGGTGTCCACTTCTGTCCATTTCTGAAAAATATTTAAAATAGATGCAGGCCTGGCAGGCATGATACAGGACCTAGAGCGAACACGTGTCCATTTGGAGCAGTGGTTGGAAGCCAGGGATGGCACCATCTGAAATGGCACAACTAAGCTGAAGCTATTGAATTGTGTGGTAGGTGTACGCTTTGTTAAAACCACTTGAAAAATCCTGTTCTAGTTATGCCAGCCACGTAGAAGAGTTATTTTAAAAAGCTGTAGAGTGTTATAACATCCGTGTGTCCTTCACAAGCTGATCATGCTACAATTGACATTTTTTGAAAGTCACATTAACAGCAAAAAGAGTAATGAATAATCAGTATCTCTAGGGCAATATTCCTCCTTTACCATACAAGGACATCTTTGGGCATCATGCTGAAAAATTCTTCCTTTAGGTACTACGCAAGGGGAAACTTCCGTGTGATAAAACTCATAAAATCCCCAGTTTATTAGAGTCGACTGCTGTGATCTGACCTTCATTAAAAACTGACAGATGAGATAAATAATAATAGAAACAACAGTACTGTTGTTCTTATCAAATACGTATTTAAAAGTCATTCCCATCTTCAGCAGTATTCAACTATTCCACAAGCATCCTTCATCTTCAATAGTAACATCGCCTCCCACTACTCAAAACCTTTCAAAGCTGAAGTGTTTTTAATATACCACAAAGCTAATTTTTATGTTCTTGAGGTGCCTACACCTTCAGCTCTGTCCACAAGAGGCGATCAGGCATGTATGTTTTTCTTGAGAAGAGCAATCTCCACCCAACATTTACAATGTGTAAAGCTCCTTACCGATCCGTCTGATGCGCTTGCTCCCACTTTGTCTCCTCTAGCATTCCAGCAGACTTCAAAGATGCCCCCGGTGCCTCGGTAGCTATGTACTAGAGTTCCACTCTACAAAGCAAAACAGCAGGCAGACATTTGATACAAAACTTTCACTTCTTTTTCTCTGTCACATGGCACTACATTAAAAAGAAAAGTTGTGGCAAGGGGTTGCTATTCACATCACCCAGCTATGGTCACCTCCACAAGGTGCTGAAGTTAGGAAACTGGTCTTTGATAATGAAGACAAACAGGTTCCTCCACAAACCAATTTACAGCAGGACTCTTAGACATCTTTTTTTGTCACCTGTAACAGTAAAAGCCCAGGGGGTGGGGGGTAGCTGAAGTGGTCTTCTCTAAAGTCTGGTGTTCATTCAGGCTGTGAGGCATCAGTATCCAGAATTAAATCTGTGCAACCATGATGTCCCACTTTTCTCCAGAATATTCCCAGTCCCCAGCCTGTACACCCTTTGTATCTATCAACCCCTCATCACAAAGTGTAAGCCAGGTGCATCAGACTGACAACTGAACTCAACTTGTTACTCTTACTCATACGGATCATTCCACACCTTTGTTTCACAAAGCTGATGGCACAATGTAACCTACCTATCTAGATGTATGCCAGGGGCTTGACCATACAAAGCAGTGTGAACAGAAAAGTTCTGGACAGTCACCTCACTCCACCTGAGTGGCTCAACTGTTATGCTGGGATCTTTATCAGCCAATGCAATCAGGTTCACCTTGGTTGGCACTTTATAGGCTACCGAGGTAGCTTTTGTTATTAACATGTCATCTAAAACAAATGTGCTTCACGTGAAGCAAAACAGTACCTGAGTATTCCATATATGGACACATTTGTCAAAGGACCCACTGGCTAGGTATTTTCCATCAGGACTAAAAGCTACACTGTAGACAGGCTCTTGATGTTTTGTTAACGTATGGATGCAGACTCCTCGGTCAACGTCCCACAGTCGAACAGTGGAATCAAACGAAGCACTGCAAGAAGCATTCAAACAAACACAAGCATGTCTTAATTCGGGTGTTAATCAATTTGTAGTTCGATATTGCAAATGTTTTAAGAGAATACTACAAGTTTTTTTCCTTGGCTAAGCATGAAATTATGTTTCAAACAGTAACACTATATGCACTACAGCCTTTATGTTTTTTTGTGATAAAAACTGCATGAACAGAACTGAGTTCTTGTATGAGAACCCTTTGACTTTATCTAGGTGCGCTGCATATGGGACAAGACCACTAGGCCTAAGAGCATCAAACTCTCTCCTTTTCAGATTTTATCTGATATTATTCAGGAAGCTCAAATATGTAATAATAGGATATGTGTTTCCAGAGAGATGGTATTCCTAATAGTTTGCATTATTTAATGAATTAGCATTCGGTAGTTCTCTAGAACTGTGGCTCTTTCCACTTTGTTTCGGTGTTCTTTTTTGCTGTGCACTCCATCTAAATTACAAACTGTGGGTTTAGAGAAAAGCAAAGGCTGTTATTAAAAATTATATTAAAAGAACAACTCCAAGAAAGTGAAGTTCTTTCCTGTTCACGCTCAGACTAAGAAGGAGTAAAATATATAAAACAGCTTTGATACAACTCCTCCCCAGTACTCCATGAACTGATCCGATAATCTCATGGTACTACCATCAATTGGCATTCTACAAGTAAACGTATTTCCTAAACTCAAAGGAGACACTTGAACAGATTTGCAAGTGGAATTGTAAAGATTATCCAAGCTTTTTTTCTGATAGTTAACAGGGCTGTAAAGATTGTCAATATCTGCCCAGGTGAGTAGCATGACCCTGGTTAGAACACATTCCAACTGGCTGCCATCTGCCTAACGAAGCACTTTCATTCACAACAACTGGATGCTAGATGTGAAGATGCAATACCAAATTTACAAGCCTTTTATGAAGGCAGCTGAAAAGTTAAGTAAGTATCACGTGACTCGGTTTTTCTTCTTCCTTTAGAAATATGCTTCCTTTCCCTTTGTATCCATCACCCTGATTTACAAATGCAGGTACTTT
The DNA here is from genome assembly GCA_013396935.1 of Baryphthengus martii. Classification (NCBI taxonomy): domain Eukaryota; kingdom Metazoa; phylum Chordata; class Aves; order Coraciiformes; family Momotidae; genus Baryphthengus; species Baryphthengus martii. The sequence goes on from VWZK01015767.1 coordinate 330,373, forward strand.
TTCCTGGAACTGTCTGCAGGAAGACTGATGGCAAGGTGACAGTAGTTACATGTCAGAAAGATGATCCTTCTTCTTGGTAGGCAACAGAAAGAGGCATATTTTTTACCTTGCTAACATGATGTTGGAGTTTGGGTTGCTGGTGCCTGGTCCTGTAGGACTCCATTTGATAGTATAAATCTCTTTGCTGTGAGCCTGAAGATCATGTACACAGGTATCTTGCTTCATACTCCAAATCTAAGTCAGAGTAAATATGAAGAGAAAAGATGGCAATGTTACTGATCTCTTCTCAGCTGAATTATTGCAGTTCTATGCTACTTTTAGCATTTATTTTAGATCTTGACACCCATGCATACACATAAACCCAATTTATTAATGCAGCAGTTTGGCACACACGTTAGAATAATCCCATTAAGGGAAAGAGCTACACATTTAATAGCATTTATTCGACAGATATGAACTAAATAGTTGCCACACTGCTCATAGCCTGTAACTGTATTTTCATACAGAAGTGTAAGTTATTTTATTTAGAGAAGTTTAAGTTGAAGCCACACATTGCAATGGCAGTCATTTTAAAGAATGAAAAGAAAGTTTCAATAACTGTTTAAAACCTGGTGATTTTCTCTTATGGCAGTAAAATTTTCTTTTTCCTCCTGAACTCCACTTGTTTTCCTCATGTTTTTAACAGCACAGACAATGGAAGACAATCAGCTGCTTATGCAGTTGTTACATGACCAAATACTTCAGTGTGAGATAAAGAATATGCTCAACAGAGATGACAGACAATTCAGTATATTTTTTCTTCACCTAACTGAGAAAATAAGACGAAGCTAATTCACAGCAGGGAAAGTAACTCAAATTTAGTCATTCAGTTTCAGAGAAATATAAAAAAATGTAGCAATGATTTAATTCAATTATTGTAAGTCTGCACTATGAAGGAAACAAAGTGCTCTTACTCTGAATTATCATCAGCGTACCTGAGTCTGCTTTTGGAAATGTTACACAGAGCTTAGCTATCTTTTATGGCTAACAGGCAACACTGTTTCAAGAAGTTGTAGGAAAATATCAAGAATTCCAAAAAAAGAGAGGAAAAAGGAGCCCAGAAAAGACTAAATTCTAAAGGAAAAGGAAGAAGATAATTGCCTGAAGAGGATTTGCAGTTTCCATCACTGAAGGATTTTAAAAAACAGGCGAGGCTGGGGCTAGCAAAAAAAAGCTCTTGTGCCAAATTCAGTGGTTAGAAATTTGAACTGGTACCAACAATACATAGTCACAGTGGTTTTTAAAACACAGCACACAGCTGGGCACGAAAAAAATGTGCTACCACTGGGTCAGGATATTTAACCAAATATTTCCTGGGATGTTTGCTTTGCTCAAGGAACCAGCATAAATCACCAGTCCAGCAGCAGGGCTCTGCTGTTACTGCATACAGCCATTCCTACACGACACTCAACGCAGCTGGGAAAGGAGAATGAGAATGAGAGTGAGAGGAGTTCAAGCTCTAAAAGCTCTATTGTGAAAGCTATTTCTGCAAGCCCAGACTTCCCCTGTATTAGGAATTCTGTGGTGGTACAGCACAATGGCCTAGGTGTGCTGCTGGTAAAGCAGCCTGTGTTGCCTGTGAGCCAGAATACAGATTCATTCCCCCAAAGTTCACGCACCGAACAGAGGCAGGTACATCAGTGGTGCAGCTGCCTTAGGTTTCCTGTACAGTGAGTGAATGGATCAAGACAAGCATCTTCAGAGAGCCAGTCAGATTTCGGGTGGGCTCTGAACATGTGTGTCACGTCCCATTGCTTAGTCCAAGGCTCCAACAGCTCCAACGAAATTATTTTCAGAAAAAAGTCCCCAAAGAGAAAGAAAATTCTTTATTTTTTATACTCTTCTCAAAGTGTAACCAATAGACTGCTTCTTAGCATAAGGACTGTACTTCTGTTGACAGAAAAGCAAGTGTATAAGTACGTGTATATTTAAACTATGACTGTTCAGTGACAGCAACCTATCAGTCACCTAACGCTTATTTGGATAGGATGTCCCAGTTTTCCCAGTGGTTACTTCTCTGTGTTCAATCTTTCAGACTGGCTTGAAGAAATAAGGGACAAAATGAAACTACTGCTCGTGTGGAGTTTTAAGTGACACACCACCATCATTCTGGAGAAGATTAAAAATACAGACGTAATTTTTGTCTTTACTTTTTCAACAGCAGAAATGGAAATTATATTACCTTTAATGTCATATCATCGGAGCAAGATGCTAGTAGCATACCAGATGGGTCCCATTTGATTGCATTAACCTCGTTCTGAAAGAGAGAGTGACTTTTATTAAGTCGATATTCCGATTACTTGCATTGTACTAGGCAGACAGCAGAGGGCACTCAAGGTTTACGCACGCAACAACTTCAGCTACAAATTACAGCCCCCGGTTGCTTTAGGGGTGAACAAAAGCAGTGCTGTTTCCGTAACTTGCTATTGAAGTGTCACTTAGCAATGGTGACCAGTTTGTGTTTGTGAACAATTATGCACAATCAGTCTTCTGATAGGTGCTCTAGCATTAAGTCTCTCATACTCTTTCTTCACATGCTAGGATTTAAACAAACCCTCAAATCAGACAGGTTGATGATACAGCAGTAACTTCCTTTAAAAAATGAAGTATTTCTTCAGTTAATATTCTGTATAACTCAGAGATACAAATTGCCAATGGAAAATACTGCTAGGGTGCAAAGTTTTGTGGAGTTTAAAATTCCTAGTATTGCAGCTCTACAACAACGCTCTTCTCTTTAAAGAGAAGATTATGTGTAAATGAAATCTAGGATGGAATACTGAACAGTTTACAACACTTTATCAGTCTTTCTAGTATTTTGTAATTAACTAAGCCTAGTGTATCCTCTTCATAATAAGTTTTCTGTGCTTTTTTTGGAGGGTCATATACACGGAGGAAAAAAAGCATTTCATAAAAAGGGAAAGACCATTTTTTGAAAACATAAAATGGGCTCAGGGTTTCAGTGAAAATGATCCTGGAAAATACTAAATTTTGTTCTATCCATTTTACATGTTTCAGTCATAATGAAAAGGAACGATACATATATTTGCAGTACAAATTTCAATCATGTGCAAAGTGGTGCATTTCATACAATCATAAAAAGCACCAGTCTGTTAGTAGTAATGCACAACCTGTCATGAAATATAGTTTAACCATAGACTAGGTAAAGGTCTCCAAATGCGCACTTTTTCACCAGTGGGGAGACAGCAAGTTCTGGAAGTTAATATCTAAATTACAGGTCAGTATACAATAGCAGTTTTCTCATGAATGAAAGTTAGAAAAACTAGACTTTGACTGTCGTCAAACATCACCAGGAAAAGAGCAGGGAAATATATCTTAAATAGATCATATTAGATTAAATGGTTTCTTAAACCAAACAACGGCTGGAGATAAATTTTTCTCTCCTTATCCATAGTTCTCATTTACTAAAGGAAATTAAGTCAGTGGAAAACAAAATCTTATTTATTAATGTGCCTTTAGTCTGCAGCTCATGCTACATATAAATAGTCTCATTGTTTAAGCTGCAGGTTTTGCCTCCCATGGTGATTTAGAACAGTCTACTCCTTCTCACGGGCAGTGAATCAGTCCCAAGAAGTAAGGTTTTAGGAAAGCAACGGGATGTAACACCTTTGGTGCTAGAACACACCCTGCAAACACCTCATCTGCCATCGCCATAACATGCTGCTGGGACTTTATCACTAACGTTTTGGACTTCTCAAACTTACTGTGTGTCCTTGAAAGGTTTTAACGGGACGATCACAGCCAAGTCTGCATACGTGGATGCACATGTCAGTGCTGCAGGAGGCAAAAGTAGTGTTGTTCTGCCAGTCTACATCCAGAGCAGGAGCTGTGAAGTACAAACAATGGAGGGAACATCAGGAAATACAGCAAAGAATCAACTACACTAAGTAATTTTCCTCCTGTCACCTACCTGGATCAAATGGACTAAAAGTTACTTCTTGGTATGTCACCTACTACCAGTTATAGGGATGACAGAGATTGTCTGAAGGGCACAAATTAATTTTTCCCTTGCAGTGGATAATCTGGATGCCTTGCATGGTTATCTATGCACTATAATCTTTTGGGTTAAATTACAACAGAAGGGCAAAACAATCTACCTCCACCCTCTCCGCTCCCACCTACACATGTCTCTGGGGCCATCTCTACCATGCATTCCTCTGAAAACCAGTTCAGAAAAGAACCTGGAAGAAAACTAATCCAGAAAAAAAGTGGATAATTTCAGATGGGATAGAAAAAATGTTTGTGTGAATGACAGACACAACACATGGGAGGGAGAAGAAGCAGGTGGCCATCTTTATGCAACCATCGATACAAACTCCTTGTTGTGTGCAGACACATGGATTAATAATACCTACATTCAGTTTAGTTTGGTTGGGGATTCATTTAAGAGGGGTATGTTGATCAAGCTGATATGAAATGAAAGGCAGAGTTTCTGTAGAGGGTTTGGCATTAACTACGACTGAACTAATGAAACTTTGTACACAGATAGCACATGAACATGTAACTGCTGCCTGTGTGCAATACACACGGTTTGCAGAAGCTCAAAAAAACCCCCCAAATCCCCAACCCTTTCACAGCATGTTAGCGCAGACTAAAAGCATGTACGGGAGCAGGAGAGAACTTCTGACATACAGCTTGCTCGCGTTTCTACAACTGCTGCTTGTTTTTTTGCTCAGGAGAGTTTAGCTGCCCTCCAGAGGATGACATAAGACTTGCTATGATGTTCATTCTCAGCACACTCCAGTGAGAAGCAAGTGTGTCACAAGGAGACCAGAATATAGGAAGCAAAGTTGCATCTCTTTCGGGCAACACTACAGTGCAAGGTTATCATTAAAATGAAACTAAGAAATGCCTTATTCAAATACGTTCAGAAATATACTTTTGTAATACAGAGGTTAAAAGATACCTGTTTTGCCAAGCCTATTGTATTTAAATGTTTTTTCCCGTTACAATTTTTATGAACAGCAAAACAAGGTTGACCCACATCACCTCCCAAATCACCAGGTAGCTCTCTAAATGAGAATGGAGACCCGAAATTGTTTCATTTATTAATATTAATGAAAAAGCTCAAGAATTCTGTGTGATAGGGAAGGAATTTCTACACTGCAGAAATATAAAGGAAATCTGTGTGAGGAAGGCAGGTTGGCTACTTCTGAGTTCTCCAGTGAATGTGAATGGGGATCAGGAAACAGTAAAGGATTTTGTTTCTTTAACTGCCTGTCTTTCTTTTTATGCTGCAATCTTAGTATTACTGTTTCAGAGCAAACAAAAATCTATCTTCATTAATAGCAATATGCCTTCAGGGCTAATATCCAGTATGGTATGTATGAGATGAAAAGTAATTTTCTGAGAGCTATTGGCACCTAAAGGGATGGATTTGCATTACAGCCTAATTTGAACCACAGAGTCTTGATAATTAATACCGATTCATTTATTGGTGTATTTAATCATATGTTTACTGGATAAGTAACTACATAAAATAGTCTGGAAAAAAACAACCAAATGTGTTTTTTGATGCAAGTAATTGAATTGCCAAAGTGTCTCCAGTACCACAGGATACTAGCCAACTGCATAAAATCAAGTAGAATGTCATCTAATAAAAGCAGCAACAAATCCTTAAGAAATGCAGCTAAAATAAATTCCAATAACTGAAGTGTTATAATTATCAGTTCATTTAATCTTTTTTTTTTCTGAACAAATTTAGGTGTGATTCAGAATCAGAAGCTCCGGACAGGATAGAGTTAAGTGTCTGCAGGCAGTTAGTGATTCAGAGCACTTAGGTGTCTAGAACTGGGTCATACAAATACTTCTTACAGTATCACTTAACCAGTTTGCTCCTGCATGCATAGACATCAGTCCACATCTATCGGCAGATGTGAAAATTGGATTATTTCACTCCATTTTAAAGAAATAAGCTTTGCAAATACATATTTTTATCAAACGTCCTATGATGATTCATAATTTTGCAAAGAATAATGGAACTCTAGAAGCTACTTATCCACATACTTACATATTTTGATCCTAAGACCTTAAAGTTTCATGGGAACACCAACGATATAGAGATCTTCAAGACCCAGACAAAGGAGACTTCTTTTTGTATTTTAAGATGACAGTTTTGTCCATAGGGGTGTAAACTAATTAAGTTGTTGTAAAGCAGCTGAGAGTAAAAACTGTATGTTACTCCCAGGCAAACTATCTCCAGACTTCAAAGAAATATACCATGCAAGTATGTGTTAAAGGAACTGTACTCTGTCTAGACTAGGCTTTTAAGTGTTAACATGCCACCTTTAATCCTTGTGTAGACAAACTTTTCAGATTCCAAATATGGAAAGCAATTTGCTTTTAGTTTGTTCTGGTGAATAAATGATGCAAAGAGGACAAGGTGAGGTCTTTGTAGCTTTAGACTTATGTGAGGACAAAGAGTCTAGCTGATTTTAAGGAGCTTTTTGTGAGACACATGCTTTTCGGCCTATCGACAATTTCCTTAATAACTATCTACTTTACTTCTTTATGAAAACATACTTGAAATAATGTTTATTATCTCACATCTCTCCACACCTTCACTTCAGTTGTGTCTTGCGGTCCAAAGAGAAACAGCATTTTGTGTACTAAGAAACTTTTTAAAAAATCTATTAATACAGATGGATATTAGCATGTTGCATTAGAAGAGGTAGTTGAGTTTTCAACTTGCTGAAAGGGGAATGGAGTGGTATGTCCTTGATGCAAAACACTGCTAAGACAGCTACGTGTCAGTGAACATGATTCTGACAGGGCAACCAAGTTTTGATCTAAGTGGCTGTGGATTCAGTAGTGAGGGATCAGAAAGCTTAAGAGTGTCATTAACCACATCACTATGCAGTGCAAAGTTTGCTTTTACGGAACACTTATGATAGGTAAATAAATGCTACAGTGAGAAAATCTGCCAGCAGACACCAACTCCTCCGAACTGACAGTTGCATTAATAAGCGAGAAGATGAGTGACAAAAATGCAGAGTATGGATCTGCTGCGTGCATGGACGTATATTTTGTCTTCTGTTGAATAACCATTTCCATCGCTACTACATATTAACAACATCAGTGAAAATGTGAGACCAAGAACAACCAGAAATTGAGTTGAAAAGCATGCACAAATTAATGTTTTAAAATTAGTAGCAAAACATGTGTTTTTAAAGACCAGTAAGCACCTTGTGAAAGCCTGCCATATTAAAAACGGATTAGTTACAATGAACACACAGAAAGATAAACATTTCTAGCATCAGAATCTGGAATGTTTTGGTGGCTTCACACTCAGTTTGACTACGTATCTTAAAAATTCTTCACTATGACAACATATCCAGTTTGGATCATGAATTCAGTCATCATCTGACAAGTCCGGTCCCAGGTGAATTTACTATTACATCAATGATTGCCCGCTAGTCAAGATTACTTAGAATCTGTGACATCTCCTGTCTTCCTGAAGCAAACCAGATGTGCAAATGAACATCCAAGTAAGATTTTGGTGCAGTAAGGTTTGAAACTCAAGGTTGGCAATTGACTTCTGATAAATCAGAGAAAGCAAATACTGAAGAACTTCAGGTTAAAATCAAAAGCTAAGCAGCGGCTACTGCAAGCTGCATGAAAAATCCATCTGTTTCTGCCTCAAGTCAGCTTCACTGCAATAGGAGCAGAAACAGTGGAAGAGAACCCAGATACCCCCAGCAAAAAGTCTTTTCATAAATCACCACTTGACACTATTCAAACACATAGATCACTACAGAATCACTCAGCTAGGTAGATACGGCTGCTGTATAAATCACCTCCTAGAATCAGTTTGTCTTTCAAAACCAATTCTCACAGAACCTCATCTTTCTAACAACAAAAAAAAAGAATAAACCCACAAGCCATGATACTCAGGATAGTTAAAGCACAAAAACCTTGGTGCAAATTTCTCTCTGGCAGATAGGTTTTTACAAAAGGATAAATTACATTGACAAAATTAAAAGCTGCATTTCATTTTACTAACACGAGTTACGCAGAAATTACCTGAATGGAAAGGAAACTGCTGTTTGGCTTCTCCTGTGTGAGCATCCCAAATTATTGTTGTCTGCATCCAAAGGAAGGGGGGAGGGAAAAAATTAGTGACTGTTCAGATCAGAGAAACCAAACAGAGAGCACTCTCACTGAGGAGTAATTCTAAAAGAAGGACTGATAAAATTATTGACTGCAGAGAGCCTTGTGTGCTGAACAGCTGAAAAAACAGAAATCCATTCCAAACATTACAGAAAAATAACCTAAGTGTAGATAAAGCAGTATCATGCCTACAGAGGAAGTAATATAACTACTAAGAATGTGCATATCTCTCTGAATAATGCTAAACACAGTACTACACATTCTTTTATAAACATTTTGTCACAGCTGTTACAGTTATCTTCTTCAAAGAAGACTTCTCTTTTTCAAAGATGTTTCAAAGTTGAATTCTATTCCAAAACTACCTGATACTACATTTCTAACCATTAAACCACCAAGAGAAGTGCTTATCTAGCAGCAGAGTACACAACAATTCTTGCCACTGTGGTGGGACAGACTAAGGTGTAAAATTTGCTTACTACAGATTTAATCCATACTCCCAGAACACATAAGCAACTCCCCTGTAGAGCTCAATAGCAGCTTCTGAATGGTCAATTTATTAGGAGTATGTGCTTAGAGAAAATAAGCGAAGGATACCTCATCTTGCTGATAATGGATCGTTTCAAGAATCACTGCTGTTACTGGCAACGTAAGTTTGTCAGAATAATGGAACTACCATTGGGAGACAAGTGTAGCTGAATGGAAGTAAGTATTAAAAAGAGTAAAACCAAGTTTCCACTTTCTCAAGTAAATGGAAATACAGGGATTCACCTAGCCTACAAAGCAGATGTACAAACCTGAGTTAGTTTCCCTAGACTTCCTCTGTCAGTTGCTGGAGAGAAGCACTGTCAGTACATCTTACTGTAACACAGGACACTCTAAGCATCACTTGGCAGTGCCATTTTTCCCTCCAAATTTTAAGAAGGAAGCCAAGGATGACACACACATCTAATTTTTAGACATTGAAAGTTAGGCAAGATGAATGCTGTGTACTTTGCAGCTCCCGTTTCAATGGATTTTGTTCAACATCATCAGTCATCTGATCATTTTAATCTTTAATACGCGCTCAGATGTAACTACTATGTTTTGCTTGATTTTGAATTCAGAACTACTTTTTTTTTCATATTTGCATAGTAAGCCACATATATTTTATTCCAATAAAAGTGTTTCAATAATTAGATGAGGTAAAAGGTTCATTATCTTTAAGATCACTTCCTTCCTGGAAATAGTTGATAAAACTAGAAATGTTAGTACTGGAAGTAATTCCTTCCTTAACTGAGACACATTTAAGATGCAACTTTACATAGGGGCAAATGGAATTGCGGGGGGTTTTTTAAGTAAAATATTTCACATATAAATAATATACATTTATGCAACCTCAAAAATGCACTAAATGCACTAAAATGTAATAAAGAAAAGTAAATTCTCCAGGATGCCTGGAGGAAAATAAAATAATCTTATGGAATTCAGCAGCACAAACTCACTGAGTCAGCACATTTACATGTTAGAATAATGTAATTTTAAAACTCACTTTATCAACACCAGCACTTAAAATGTAATTCCCCTTTTTGTTCCATTTCAGGGCAAATATTGGACCTTTATGTTGACCTAAGGTGCTTGCAAGGTTACCTGGAACAAAGAAAACGTTAATATTACAATTAATTTACAAATCAGACAAATTACAGTTCACTGCTGTTCAATGCTTAAGAACAATAAAGGTTCTTTGACTTACCATCTTCTGTCCATATTCTTGCAAAACCATCATACGAGCCTGTAGCCAATAGTGTTCCGTCACTCTGTTGGGATATGTATGTAAATGGCAAAGGTCGACACTAGACGAAATCTATTTCAACCAACCTTTTTCTTTTCTTTCTCTTCTAAGGTTTTTGCATTATGATTTATGGGAAATCTGAATCCACACATCGAGACAGATTATACTATGATTTAAACTAAAGGTTATTATTGCAGACAGTGAAGAGGAAATAAAACCCTCTAACATACTGTGCAATACTGAGCTACACCATCAGATAAGAGCCATTTAATCAAAAGGATTAGAAAAAAAACCCCAAGATATAACAATTTCTACGGAATTCTTCCAGAAAACAAACAGATACCACTTTTTTAGACATAAAGAGCCTCTAAAACATCAACAGATCATCTAAATCGTGATTAAATTCCAATTCAGGGAAATTCAGGCATCTATACTTGAAAGAAGGATCTAAACATCTAAGCCACCTACAGTCAGGGTGAACACTTCTCATGGCTTAACCCCAGCCAGCAATTAAGCACCACACAGCCGCTCGCTCACTCTCCCTGCCCCCAGTGGAATGGGGAAGAGAATCGGAAAAAAAAAGTAAAACTCCTGAGCTGAGACATATTTGACATAACTTGAATGCTGTCCGCTATCAAGAAGTTGCTTCTTACTTGTCTGAATACAGACTGCCACATGTGCTCAGAGGCACAGTACTATATAATAGATGGCCCGAGAAAAGTTGGATTCATGGGTCCCTATTAGGAGGAAAAAAAGCTCAGGAATTGTAATCAGCAAATGACGTGTATTCTGCTGGAGGGAGCCCTTCACTGAAGGGTATCTCCTGTGTAGCCAACGGTTCTAGAGTTATTGGGTCAGAATGAGCATAATTAAAAAGGAACTTGACTCTGCAGTCTGATGAGGCAGGTACTGCTGGAACTGCACATTTAGTCATTCAACATTTCAGCACCTGGATTAGGAGTGAGATTCACTTGCTTTGTGTCCAGACATGCAAAATTTAGGAGGTAGTTCAAGAGAGTAGCCTAGTCTCCCTCTGTAACTAACAGCGTCTTCCACCTCTGGAGTGTAATGCATGATCCCATTTGCTTTAGACTCTGCCCAGACCAGTGCAAAGGCACGTGTCTCTGTTTCTACTGATGCAGAGAGTCTAGATGACTAGTTTAGGTGGTTAAATCCAAGGGAGATGAATCCTATCCTTGGTACCAAAGGACATGATCTGAGTAAGACCTTGAGAAATAACCTTTCTTACTATAACATAAATCACATAAACCAGAGAAGAATTGGTTTGATATCAGCAGTATGAAAAATTTACAGTGAAATATGATTAATATTGTAGTTCTAAATAAACAATAAAGGCAGGTGGCACTTCTAGAATCATGAAAACAAAACTAGGAAAAAACCATAAAATAACTCTTTAAAACTTCAGTCCACTCCAACCCTTCAAAAATAGTGACTCAGAGCAATTGCAGATTTAACCCAAATGTGTAATGATGTAGGGGCAAAACCACCAAAATCTAAGCCAACTTCACTGTGATATACACTTATCTGGACCACTGATGAGAACCAAGGTGATAAGCACAAAAAGAGAAAAGGGAAGAAGAGGGACATCAGAGGACTTAATGTACACTTTATCCAAATTTGTTAGTGGTAATTCACATTTTTCGGAAAATTCAGAAACTCAAGAGTAAGTTGGAAGCACTTCAAGTGTTTAAATTAGGAAGATTTCCTTACATTAAGTACTAGCAAAATGCAAGTGAAGTGTTAGTTATCAATGAAGTCTGGAAAGGTAAGGAACCACTACAGGAAATACTAGAAGATGCTCCTTATGAGAATTTTCTCACAAGTGTTCTGCACCTTTGCATGTCTTCCTCCTTCAGTGACTCTTTTCACTCTCCCCAATTCAGCTTTTCCCGACTGTTTTTCTTCTCAGTGATATCCACAAGAAACAAGTAATGAACATTCTTGGGTTTTATCTTTGTTTAGTTAGCCTACCTCTGCTTTCTGTACTATTTACCAATTTCTTTCACTGTGTCAAATACAAAATACACAGAGGAACCTGACTTGTACAGTGGCCTTATCTTTTGTTTTTGTGAAGCACCTAGCTCACCTGAAGGGTAATAATACTGCAGTAAAGATTAATTGAATCTTGGTCTCTTGCCAGCAAATGAGACTGGATGTGACTGCTGAGAATCCTTTTTGATAATTTTTAATTTGGTTTCCTACAAAAACAAGACTAATGTGACACACTGTCCGTACTAATATCAGCAAAACAGACAGAATGCAAGTGATCTGAACATTAATTAAGGTTCCTGCAAGGTCTTCTAAGTTCTTTTTACAGTGTTTGGTGGCAGAAAGGAGACATGAAGCAGCCTTAAAGCTGCCCAAAGACACTGCCCAGACACTAGGGATGCTTAACAATACCCATCCTGTCTTCTCACTTCAGTCTTCTCTGTGCAGGACCATATTATCTAAGAAAGTTTTGCAGGGTGACTGTATAAAAGAGATCAGGAAAGGCAGTTCTACTCAGAAGGTGGGTAGGTAAAGAGCAAATGACTACACGTGCTCCTACCAAGAAAAAGACAATAATATGAACCTGATTCACAACGTACAGTGTAATTCAAATAAGAGAGGGTCTCGACAATCCAACCTCAGAAAAAGCTTCACTGGTGCTTACATGTGCTTACATGCCAAAATAAAATAACTACGAGATGCAAATATATTATTAATCAGGCTTCATTACTACATAGATTGCTTGTTTAATCTTCATTCTTAAAATTAGCTAAGTTTATTTTTACCCATGCTCCTAAAATAGAGACAGAAATACATCATTATTAAGCTTGAAGATGGCAACAGTCCTGGAAAATTACTGCATACAGGGGAAAGTTCAGCCTATTATGAGTATTTGAAACAAGAGGTCAGTAGGTTAGGACAGAGCTTCTGGTCACCTCAGATATAAAAGATATGGAGCAGCAGCTGTAATTGCCTCTGAATTAAATTTAGACAGTTAAAAACCATGCACAGTCTTAGAAGTTAGCTTACATTCCAGTCCAATGAAGTCACATCCTTATTGCTGGGGACATCGTGTCCTCCTTCTCTTATGCAGTGCCTCAAAACTAGTTGAGTGGAACCGCTGTTGCTGTTTTCATTGAGATTCCATATTCTGGCCGTTGAGTCTCCGGATCTACAAAAGCAATTGTGCAGAGATGAAAATTCCTCTTTATGTCAACCCTGCAAACAATGTAAAATCCTCTCTTTTAGTTTTCATTGGGAGAATATCTCAGCCTTTAATAAGCAATTTTTCTTTCCAACCCTGCATACTTCTTAAAAAATGCTAACACATATTTAAAATATACATATTATCTGAATCCACAACGTCTTGTGCTTTATTCTGAAAAGTTTTACCTAAAATATGTTTGCTTGCTCTCTACATCTTGCACTTTATCCCTAAAGTTGGTATCATCATAACTGAGATAGCCTGGGGGGACTCAACGTCATAAACATAACACTATGGAGATCCCAATAAAGACAGTAGCAGAAAGGCTGTGCTCACGTGCCTCCCATAAAACAGGTGCACAATCCCAATAGCTCCCGGTAGCTCGGTGAGTCCCTGGTGTTCCTCTGGAGCTGCAGCAGGCTCCAAACACAGAGTGACAGGACCTGCAGGGTCACTGCCTGCAGAGGTGTGGAGTGTCACCCTGGCAGCAGCCTTGGGGAAAGGGACCTCCAGCAGCGTGACGAAGGTGCTGCGGTGCCCTTTCATAAGGTACTTCTGTTCAGGGCAGACCAGAACAAAGCCTCTGACAGAAGCTGTTTTCAGAACACCCTCTCTGCATTGTATCAAGCTTCAGAACTGAAAGATTAGGATAGGAGAAAGGTAATTTAATTTTGAAAATTAATCTTAATTTCACTTTTAAAATTTATCTCTACAGGGTCCTTTGCTGTCTATAACTTGGCTGCTCACCTCACTTGGTCCAAAAAGTGGGAAAATAACTATTGACATCATAAAGTGAAACAGGGACAGCATTTTAATCTATTTTACAGACCAAATATTTTCTAGGGAGATGTTTTTATTGCAGGCTGAAAACCTGATTTTGTCTAGAAAAAGTTGTGAGGAGTGTCCCGGTTTGAGACGAATTCAGAGGAGAAAATATCCCCTGATGGAAGGCAGTAACCTGGATTGCTTGTTTTGTCCAGAGGGTAATTTTCATTTACACGCAGTAAGTAAAATATTGGAGCAGAATGTGAATCTCTCTTATATTTCCAAGAATTCATACAGTCTAGATGAAATTTCATTGTTGGTATACCTCATGTGTTAGCTTTTCCTTTTTTTTAAAGTAGTGATTAAAACTTCCTTTCCTATACACTAAGAAGGAGAAAAAAATGTTTCTTCAAAGACTAAAAACCTGAGATCCATTTTTGCTTTGATAAGCCATGTTTTACTGAGAAGAAAATCCATCATAAAGGAATATTAAATTTTCTTCTGGTCTACTAACAAAACATTTTAATTATTTTTACTAAAAGTATCATGCAAATTTTAAACACTTGACACATCTTTGAGTGCAAATATTGACCAATCAAGTATCTAACTTGATTGATCTTGGTGTATTATTTTATCAGGAATTGAGCCAAATTGTATATGAACAACAGCTCAACTGTAAAAGCAAATCTTCTCTGCCTGTATCAACAGCTCTGAGCTCTGCTAGGTCACGGCACGTCTGGGGAATGTGCCCCCATCTCCTCTCAACCTTTTGTGTCAAGCTGGGACGTGATGGCTGGCCAGGGCTTTGCCAGCCTTACCACAATCTACTGCTGCACAGTCATTCTGGGTTTTTTTTGCACATATCTTTCATGTTAGTGATTAAGAAATAATTTGAATCAGGATTGGTTTTGCCACCATACAGAGCTGTGACTGCAACGTAACTCCTTATTTCTTCAGAGGTCTGGAAAACTGAAGAACAATTTTGCACACGTTGGCTAGAAATTAACAAAGTTAATCATGAGGCTGAGGAGTTAAGGAACATTTTTAGCTGTGATAATTTACAACAATGGGAACAGAAGTCTTTCATAGGCTTGGGTTATTGCTTATCATGCTAAATAGGAAATTCCTTCAGCACTGGCTTCTCCACTCTGTAAGACTCTGAGCCAGTCCTGTCCTCATTGTAATAATCCAGTTTGTTACTGGACTCTGTGAATAAAGTACTCGGTCACTTGGCTATCAAACACCACATCCTATTTGCTAGTTCTAAAAGGGTTATGTTTTGTTTTTCAACAGTTTTATTCAGTCAGTTTTCTGGCAATGCTTGGGCAATCTTATTTTCCAGTATTTTAATTTTGTTTTTCCATTTTCTTCTTCCTAAGGCTATATAAGCTATTATGCGTCCCTGCAGAGAGGCTTTATAAGCCTACCAGTGTGTGGCAGAGGTATTTGTGTGTCTTCCCTTTTGTTGCTGGGGAAAAAAAAAAGAGTATTCTCTGCTCTGGAAAGTATTCTGATTTCTGTTGAATGATTCAGTGAACCCTGCCTTATTAGAGGACCACAGTTCAAGCACAATTCAGAAAGATATTTAATCTCTTTAGCCCAGAGAAGCATTTCTATCTGCATGATAAAGCAGCTCATTCCAACATGCAAGTCATGAACACTTGAGTAATAGGTACACTGTTCTGCACTGTGCTAGAGTACTGCCAAATTTTAGGAAGGCTCATTCTAGAAGAATTTTACTACATGCTCTCCAGCCTTGGTATAATCATGAAACAAGGTGGACAAATATTTGTCGAATTTTATTTGCAACAAAGAAAATCTCCATTCCGTAACTGTCAACACAGAGGTTAAAACCAACTGCAACTAGGCAAAGAAATTTGCAAGACAGCCTGTTGAACCTTGGCGTTTCTGATCTTCAGTTGTAAGCCTTATAATCACTGTTACTCTGATGTGCAACACTGCATATCAAAAGTATTATGCATATATGCGATATGCATATTTAATAATTCTGGCTCAAACAAGATAGATTTTGTTTTGTTTTAAAAGAGATTATTAAAAGCATAAAGGGAAGGAAATTCCTTCTTATAATGTACACACCCACTTTTCTTCAATAAGCATGTCTCTTAAAGGAACTGCTTATGCTTCCTAGGCAGTCAGTAAGAGGGAAGTGCCTCGGAGGTAGCCAGAGGGAAATCTCTGTTCCACTGATTCTACAACATCACTCCCTGCAACAGGTTATTCAAGTAGACCTCACCTGAGGTCTACTGACTGCTTTGCATTAATGGATTTGATGCAACGAGGGAACTGGCCCTCAAAAAGTCACCTGCTGATGGATAAGTTTACATTTAGCAGAGTTAACACCTGCACCGAGGAGAGGAAATCAACCAACACTGAGGAGTGTGAAATCAACCCCCTCAACCTGGTAATTCAAAAGGGTTAGTAGTCAGAAAGGTAATTCACAGTGGATCCTAAACCACTGATATGAGGAACACAGTAACTCAAAGGATTATACAAAAGCCAGAGATGATAATGGGAGATGACCTAGAAACATCCTTTTTTTTTTTTTTTTTTTTT
>VWZK01015767.1:346909-398847 GCA_013396935.1 Baryphthengus martii
TTTTTTTTTTTTTTTATGCTTTTAAGGGACACAACCATAACAGAAATGTCTTGGACAACAGCTTTTATGGCTAATTGTTTTGCTGACTAGGCAGAGCAAAGGTGCATGAAGCACTATGAAAGAGACAAAAATTCCCCTGTGTGAAAGAGACTGGTACAGATCAGCAAAAATAAGGAAAGAAACTTTCTCCTGGGCTTTGGGAATGAGGCCAAGTCTCTCTGCTTCATGGCTATGAGAATTACTTGAAGGGCACAGCTGGATATAACAGAACAGAGCACGCTCTTGGAAGTAGCAGTTGAACATGCTGACAGAAACACCCTAAATTCAACTGGAAGAGCCTTTAACCTTCAAGGCTCTAGCAGCCTTGACATTCACAGTCCATCCACTTCTGTATGGGGAAATTTAAGCACATTCAGGAACGCTCTGTGTCACCGAACCACGATGACCTAATGCTAGCAAACTAATAGGTTATTCCCTGGCCAGATTTTAGCCTGTTTTAATCAGCACTCTTGCTTGGGGCCCTGAATTTATCTCTGAATATCTCCTGGGCATGGCTTGGTGGTTACAATGTCCAGAGACGATTCCCAAAGTGCAGTTTGTTTGGCAGCCAGGACAGTTTGCTAGCACAGACACCGGCCGTTCCATGCCAGTTGGCCTCAGTGCCTAGGAATATTCCCAGGCACGGTCAGTTTACTAATGTGGATGTAGCTGTAATGAGTCTCTGCACATAACCATCCATAACCACTTACATGTGTCAGAAAATTAAAACTTAGCGATTCACTGAAAGAGATCTGGCAAAAACTGGCATTATGGCTAGGAATGGCCAAATCTTGAGATTTAGCCAAGCACCTACCATTTTTTTCTTTCATTTCCGCCCCCGCCTCCCCACCTGTCCAAAACACTATATGCAATTAGTTGTTTTGGAATGTTGATTTGTATCCTGAAGGGTAATTAATCCTCTTGGATAGCTGTACGCATGCATTTTACTGTACTATTATAATGCTTCCATTCATAATAGCTAAGCATTCTTCTCATAGGCATCTGGTGATAGTCATGCTTTTGATAGCCTTTACTGGTATCTCTAGTCTCCTCCACACTCCACTTTAAGGATTATGGGTGTGGTGGAGGAGGAAGAGCAGCTGCAGAATATATTTTTTCTGGCTCTTTGATCAGAGAAATTCCTGTCTCCACTGTTGTGTTCCGTTTTTTTTTTTAAATAGCCCTTTGCAAAGTTCAGAGAGTATATATTCCTGTGCTAGCCTTCACACCCTAAAAAATCATAGCAATTGAGCAGATGGGATAATAAAATATCAAAATCCCTTTCTATCAGTGGTATAGTCACTACATCTGAAAACCAATGCTCTAGTTATAAATAATTCATTCTACAAACAAATTTCCTTATACAGTTTTTTCAGATTAGGTTGTGAACCTGCATTATGCTTTTAGTGCTTTGGAGATTACAGCAGGTTGCTGTCTAAACTGCTGCTAATTGTTAGAAAAAAATACTAGTTGTATAACAAAGCTTGAAGAGACGACTTTGCCACAAATTGAGGTTAGATTGTGCTAGGCACTTTATAACCAGAACAAATGTGTTATTTCCTTCATTCAATAGTTAGGTTTTTATAAGTATTTTTTAAGAAGACAGCAGATGGGTACAATCAGGCAGATGGGAAACTGGGAAGAAACTACGGACTGGGCAGCACAATACGTCTACTACAGTATTTAACAATTCAGTGTTTGCACATCAGACTATCTGCTGTTTTCTTTTTTGAAGCTTTTCTTTGTAAAGGACAAACAGAACTGCAGCGTACTGTAGATCTTGGCAAATTTCTCTCCCTTGCTTAATTGGTGCTGTAACACATGGTTTACCTGTAGACGATAGTTTGCACTATTATTATACCACACATCTCAAAAGCTTCTTTGTGCAGTGGCATGATCGATCGGCCACTCAGATGTCTTCCTTCGGTTTCATTTTCTTCTGTGCACTCTATGCCACGTCTGCCACAGAAGTTTCATCAGGCACTCAGTGCTGCATTACCTGAAGGCTGACTGCATCACATACTTTGCTTCTTATGAGCAGGCTAAAATCCGATTAAGATGCACATGGATCTAAATTATTTGCATTTTCACTTCGTTGCCATTAACCTGCGTGACACAGAGCACCTGACTGTGCTTTCTAACCATGCACACATTTATGCGCTTCCAAAATCAGTAGCAAAGCTTACGAAAGGCCTATTACACTGAAGGATAAAGCTTAATTGAAGGGATAGTGGAAGACTACTCCTCCTGACTAATGGTTTTGATTATCATCCTTCAGGTTTACCTGAAGCTCTGCAAGATATCACTGTCCCAGGGATCCATCTCCCAGTGCTGAGAACCCTGCAGCAAAGTTAAACACCCACTGGTTCCTCAGTCACTGCAGCACATACTCTGGTTTATGAAACGGTCCACCATTTAAACTATGCACCCTAGGACTGTGAACCACAGATCCTAGCGAAGCAGTCCAGAATGGCAAGTGCAGGCAGAGAGGTGAGGCAGATACTTGGAAGTAGTTATTGATGCCAAAGCCAACAGATGAAGTCTCAGCATCTATACTTGGGAGTCTTAACTCCCTATGTAATGAGTTGAGAGAT
This sequence comes from Baryphthengus martii, assembly GCA_013396935.1. Lineage (NCBI taxonomy): Eukaryota > Metazoa > Chordata > Aves > Coraciiformes > Momotidae > Baryphthengus > Baryphthengus martii. The sequence continues at coordinate 349,543 of VWZK01015767.1, forward strand.
GTAGGTACCTGCAGAGGGACAGAGCGCTTGAGTAGATGCCTAATTTCAGCTGTGCAGACATTCTCCAGAATAAAGCAGCATCTTCACTTCATCTCAGGCGCCACCAGGTGTCCCTAAAGAATAATTCTGTATGGTATCCTTTCTCGCCACGGATTTAATAATGTGGCTGTGCTAACTGATGACCTGCTGACTGCACTCCATAGAATTCAAATAAATACCATAACGGATAAGCTTACTATTAAAAAGTATATTGTTTAGGATGATGGGGCTAAAGGAGATCTAGTGTATCAATTAATACAGTCCTTTCATTTGAATGATCCTAAATATGAGAAGTGTTGTTCTCAGGACAGTCCACAAAATTCTAATTAAGTTTGTCCCCAATACGGGAAAGCTCTTTCAGATTTTATGAAACTTTCTCTAGATTTTCATCTTTATTAAGAAACAACCATGACAACAATTTAATGAGGTTAACTAAATTCTTCTTAATTTTCGAGGTTTTCTTCACTATTAAGTTATGATTTAACATCCATGGGTGGTCAAAGTATCTAGGCATACATTGAAAAGCTAGAGAAGTAGTATAGGAGCATGTTTGTTCAGAATCATTTGATGTCGATTTACAAATCATTATGTAGGCAGTGACATTTCCTGTACATCACAGATTCTCTGCCTTCCCTTGATTCACTTATTTTTCCTTGAAAACAACCTCTCCGATGTGGGCAGGGACAACTAAGGAATATCATATGGTACAGTTCTTTCACATTTGTCAACCCTTATTTTTATTTATTTATACATAAATAAATCTCTTTTTCATGGCTCACTCAACTGTATGCCAGGAAGAGGACGATCTGTGTGAAGTAACTGTTTTATACTTGCCTATTTTAACTGGAGATTGACCTCAATGATCAGGACTTCCCTTCTTAATAATAACCGCTTGCTAGGCATAAATAATACTACCAAGCAATATTGCTTGAGACACCAGAAAACTGAGTGGGTAGAGGAATACAGTTAGCAGAAAATACAGCAAGTGCATGGCATAAAAGTGTGGCTGCAATTCCCGGTCTTGTCTGTACCATGGCATCACTCAGGGACCCAGTTACAAACCGGAAGACCCACTGAGCCTATGAAAAAGCATTGCTGAAAACCAGTTTTTCATTCAAAATCCCCTATGTACAGTTTTTGCAAATTCTGCTGTTACAAAGTACTATTAGGCTGGGATATTCAGCAGGATTCTGTTTCCTAAAAATCCAATTTGTTGTTGGAAATTATTCTTTGGAAACTTCCCTCTTAACCCTTCTTAGAGATCTTGTGCTGTTTATCCAACCTGGTATTTATTTTTCCTATTTTATTCTTTCCCATTTGCACTCTCGTTCCTTATTTTCACGTATTAAATCAACAAAGACAAGAATACTATGCTGATGATCTGGCAAGAAGCTGCAAATAAAATAAGGATGGGCCTCTTCCTTGTAAGAAACGTGCTCTGATACTGTCAAGCAACTTCTAAGTGATGTTCTAAGACCCATTTGAAAACTTACATCACCTTTCCTCCATGTTCCCAGCTAGAGCTCTTAATATTAGCCTTCATTTTAAGGTTTAAGTTTAATAATGAACAAACACAGAGTCCAACAGCATTTGTATACAGCTCTCAGGGTACATTTACACTTGCATTTTTCTTTGGTTCAAAGGCGCTTTTTGTAAGTCAATCTCCTGACTGTGCCACTTACCACGCTTTGGTTGTCACTGCTTAACCGTCCTGCAGAACAAACTAGACTCCCTTCCAACGACACTAAACCAAAACATGCCCTCGAACCACTCCTTAAGGTTCAGCTCATCAGACAAAACCAAGTCCAGCCGGAAGCCTCCCCTAGCCCATGCAAACATGGTGGTGACATAAGGTCCTCACACAATAGTTTTGCTCTACAGATCTACTCCTACGTGTGCACCACACTAGCACAGACACAGCCACAGAGAACTCTGGTTTAGAGTCTCCGTACTTCTAAAAAGAAAACACGGATAACAAAGATTTTCTGAGATCCCAATGTGAACACCATTAGCTAACAGCAGCAGGAGTAGGTTATATGACCTTCAAAAACTCTGAGAATTATCCAGAGTTATTTTTAAAACTTAAAAAAAAAGTTATGCGTATTCAGGGCCACAGAGTGCACATCTCAAATGTGCAAATGCTTCATATCCTGCGTCATCTTATAATTACTTCACTTCTACACGGATATAGTACCGCTGGAAAAAAAAAACAAGTCACAGGCTGAAAAAAACAGTGAAGAGACTACTCATTCATCTCCAGTATGTGCTGGCAAGTTCTTGCATCTCTAAATACACTCTAATTGCAGCGGCTGGTTTCAGTCATGGTCTTACCCAGATGCTAGCAGGTCACTGACAGGGTTCCAGGCACAGATGAACACCTCTGATTCATGGCCCCGAAGGACTGTTGCTTTGTTAGGAGGAATTTCAACATCCCCGTCAATTTCCATTGGCTTTGAATGATTATCTGTAAGGAGATAGATCAGAATGAGGAGTTTGCACAACGCAAAAAAAAGCTGGCTACTCATGGCCTAAAGCTTACAGCAACATATACACTATAAATAGTATTCTGTGTTGTGTCACCCACTACATTACTCTATTTTCTTCCCCGTGATGACTCAAATTTATGATAGAGCTTTCCAAAATATTTTTGTAGAAATGCATGTAGCATTTTTCCAAAAGAATAGTTAACATTTAATTCAGTATAATTTTTTCTTTTTTTTTTTTCTTTCATTTAAAATGATTTAGAGATTTATTGAAATAGTGGACTGTCACATTAGAGAAAAACTTTCTACTGTTCTTTTAAAAGATTAACATACAGCACATACATTTTGTTACACAATATCCTGCAAATAGTACGTGTGCTGCTCACAGATGAACAACATACCGTGTAAGGGCCGCATTCTTTGAATGTGGCAAGGAAGGGGTGGGTGACCACCTTCTCAAGGTGGTCTCAAGGTACTAACTGACACATAAATACACTTAATCTTAGTGCTGTAATTCGAGGGCTCTTTAGAGACTGCAGTCAAAGTATCGTTGTTTTTATAAAGCTCTTTTATTTCCTTAAGGAAAAAAAAACAAGTGAATTTAAAATGATGTATTTCTCTTAGTGGCAGTAATTCACTCCAATTTGCATCATGAACAATGTTTTCACTCCAGATTTTCATCACTTCAGTATAAATCTTCCTCATTCAGCTCAAACTACGCTTCCTGGCAGCGACGCAAGATTATTATCCTCCGCGAACAAGACACCAGCCAAGGGCAGGTAAGACACTAAAACGCCAGGCAGCAGATGTTACAAATGGAAGCGTGGCCCATTTTGCAGAAAGCACATCCAAGAGCGGGTAGCTGGCAGGCTGGCGGAAAAGCAGCCTCCTGGTACCTAATCAAAGCCTTGGCCAACCGATCCGCTCTGACTGATCAAAATGTGCGTTCTCTTTCTGGGTTAAGTCTTTTAGTTAGTCATTCTTTAATCACATATGGAGATCCATAGGTTCACAAGTAGAATAATTATGCTTCTTTATTGCCACATGTTTATGGCATTTAAAATCAGCCATCTGTCCTGGTACCACAAGCTCTGCTGAGCTATTGCCCATCGACTGGCAAAACAGACTGACGTTGCACAACTGCCATCAGAAGGAAGATCTCCAGATTTCTTCCCTCACCCAAGGCTTTCAAATACCCTGTTTTGCTCTGCCTAATTTATGCCAAGTCACACAAGTAGCACTTCTCATTGCATATCTCATTAGGTACCTTATTAACTGTGTCCATGCCATAATCTATGCCATAGATGGAATGGAACGGAATGGAATTCACACGTAATTCAATGAGTTGCATAGCACTGAGTATCAAAATGAGAAAACAACTAACAGTAGTTTCACAGCTCACATTTCTAATTCAAAATATCTATATTTTTAACTACACTTATTACCTATGGACTTGTATAAAACTAAACATATTACAAATGCCTATTTGTAAAATCTACACCTATGCTGAGTCTCTATGCTAAGCATTGTCCTTGATAGTCCCTTGTGTGTACAACTATTAAAATTAATACTGGTATATCTATACCAGCACTTGATATTTAGCCTGACGCTAGCAGCTTGGAACTTCAATACTATATTCTGAGCATCGGGGCAACGAAGGGCAAAGCACTGCTAAAACCCACCAGAAGATACGAGGCTAGAACTTGTGATCCTCTGTTTCTCAACACAGCACAGATTCATGTGGTTTAAAGCATATTTCAAAGCATTGCAGTATGGCAATGGCTATGAATTAATCTGTGTCCTCTTCACAATGCGAGCTGGAAACTGGGGGTGAATCAAGATCTTTCAAGTGTTTTAATTTGAAAAATTTAAATGAGATGCTACTATTACCACATATGAATCTCCTGTTACCTGCCTGGATCTTGAGGCAGACCTGCTTTTTAGTTTTGAATAAAACCAAGTGACAGCTTGGAAGCAGCCTTACTCCAAGCTCCCACAATCATAAGGTGCTATCAGAGCAAGGCCATGTGATAATTAGAAATATTTTGTTTGTACTTGGCCAGATGGAGGAACCTACACACTTTGAACGTTATTAACTGCTGTGAAAAAAAACACAAATAGTCATGCTGTGAAAAAGAAACCTTAATCACCTGATACCTGCATTAGTACATGCAAGACCGACTGGCCTCTCAGAGCAATGAAATACCTGCAGGAATGTTTTCTATCGTCTTTCAATAATAATTTTGACACTACAGCTTTAGTGGTTCAGGAGAAAAAGGGAGGGAAAGACGAGGAGTCTTTCAGAAGTCGTTCACAAAAGTTCACATTATTGTTTTCTTCCTATTTTCATCAGTAGTCAGGAACACGCACATTTAGAGTGTTACGGTTAAGCACAAAAATTAAAATGTCCCACTGAACACACAGGACAGTTCACGCTTCTGCAATACTGCTTCAGGCTCTTCTCAGGTTCAAACAGAAACTAGCAATATAAACCAGACGCAATTATGATAACAACAAAAAACTGCAGAAACCCCTGAGCACACAACGCCACCCTGGTAAGAGTGCTGAGCTCCTTACACGGCATGAGCTCTTGTGAGCTCTGGCCTCACCTGCAAATTTGTTTTTCCTATGGATGCAGCCACATGTGTGCACAGGGAACAAGAATAAATAGATAAATGAGATGTGGTAACCATCAAGTATAGGCTGCTTTTTTTTTTCCCCCCAAGTATTTTCAGAGCAGAAAGCTCTCTGTTAAGTCCTCATTTGCATGAAAACTGCCTCTGAGGGGGTGTCTGACAGAGAGGGCAGTTCTATCAAGTGCTGTAGACTCTCACAGGTGAAAAAGTTAAGTCTGCAGGTCACAGAGAGGCTGACTCTGCCCAAATGTTAACACAAAACATTTTCTAAGGGCCAGAGGATCTTTGGTTAAGTCTACGCTATAGTCATCACTTTTTCCCTCAAACGTATTAAAAATCCCAAATTGCTGGAAATCAAAAGTCATATTCCTCCAAACTATTATGATTATGTTTTTTTAAAAAAAATAATTCTAACATATCGGTAAGTAATATTAACTCTCTTGCTATTTCCTCCAAATTAAAAAAGATACATTTTTAAGATCTTACCAGTGCTAAGCCCATCTTTTGTTTTCTCAGGAAATATGTTTTTTTCACTTTTACATTTTTGTTAGGCCCTTCGCTGAAGTTGTTCTTTATGGCTGTAGTTATAATAAAGGAATTGGGCTCAGTCCTTTTTCCAGAGCTTTATTTTTCTTAAACTCAAGCCAATCCTTGCAAATATAATGAAACAAATGACACTAAAAATATTTGAGTTGGAAAACAATCCAAAGTTTGGCCTCATTTCTACATACTGATTTTTATTTTTTCTATTAATTTTTAGTGACTCAAAGCTGAAAACGCTACTCAGGAAGAAGCAAGAGAAGGCAGTGGTTTTATTTATTTAGTATTTCAATCTGCACCTCAAACTTGTTACTGTAATTTTTTTTTTCCTGTCTCTTCCCTTTCTTAAATCAAATCACTCTCTATAATGACATTGATAACACCACATACAAAAATATATCACATTATATTAAAAATATTGACACTTTTCAGGGGGGAAGAATTAGAGTGTCAGGGAGAACTCCATGTCAGAGTAAATGCCAAGTAGGTAACTTGCCAAAGACATCCCTTTTAGCCGCTCCTCCCATCCCTCCTTTTTATGACAAGTTGACATATGGGTGACTTCCAGGTTATGATTAAGGACTAGCACACTATCCAAACCCATCCCTGTATATGCCAGTTCTGTGGAATCCAACAACAGCGAAAACGAAGGTTTGGGCAGTTTCCCAAGCCTTTTGTATCAGCAGTCTTTTCAATCCAGTAAGTCTCCCAGCTTTCACCCTACCCATTTTACATTCTATTTTAAACTTTTATCCTATCCATCCTAAACTTTTTGTCCTAAGCTAAGCTTGTGTCAGATCTTTCATCTCAGCCTACCCTAGACAGACTGTCTGAACACAGTGTTAACAAAAAGGTAAGGCCGGATATACAGTTTGCCCTGCATTAGTAATGAAAAGGAGGGCTACGAACCTTTTCTTGTTTCATTAATGTAACTTTATTTTTCTAGCTTTATTGTACAAGAGGAAAATAAAATTGTAAGAAAGAGTGTTAATCACTCCTACATGCAGTGAATTGCCAGCTAGATTTGTTAGTCTTTATTTCCAGAGGTTTCTGGAAATTACAGAGGTGGGTCTCTTGGATTTTATTTAAACAGGTCTACTCAAGGGTGAGAATGCCAGTTTTGCAGTTCTGTGTGCATCTCCCATGTAAAATCCTCATCTACAGTTGCGCTACACTACTTTGCTCTTGTCCTCCAAATGCCTCAGACAGAAAGGTTATAGTCCTCCCAAGGAGAGTGAGGTTCACAAATCAGAGAGTTGGCTGTCCCTGGATTTCTCTGCTCTCCAAAGCCTCCTTCTCCTTAAATTGCCAAACCCACCTGTTCACCCAGGGTGACCAACTGGCACAACAGCAGCTGCCAACAACATGCGCCAGCTGGCCAGCGACTCCTTGAGGACTTTCTGTCTTCCCATTCCCGCTGCTCAGTTAACCTGTCTGCCTGGTAGGCTGTATGGTGGAGGATCTCATTCCTTGACACGTATCCTACCTCTGGGAAATTTTACTGGGCAACACAGTGTCATGTTCTTATATCCTGCTCCAGACAGAGGTATTGGATGATACCAAGAAGTCACACAGGACTTCTCAACACTTCAAGAAAGGTCTGCAACTGTTCATGAAAAGAATTCTATTAAAAATAGGTAACTGTGGTAACTATTATTTTTGATAATAAAATGGCAGATATGAGAAAACAAGATGCAGAGTGTGGTCATATATCTGATTTGTAAGGCTTGCCTTTTGTTAATTCAACAGCATATGTATTTCTTCAGATCATATGGAAACAAGTCTGAATGTTTCTGTATTAGCGATGAACCAATAATCAGTTTTCCACCTTAAAGAATTTTTTTTGGCCACAAGACAGGATGACATTGCTTGAAAATTTTCACAAATCAGCTGAAGCAAAGTGTCAACAAACAAAATGGTCATGTTTGATACATTTCAAGGATCTTTCATTTCTGTTTTTACAAGTTCAATTTCAAAACAAAGGGTCAGTTGGAAGCAAAACATAAGCAATGCATGGTCTAAAATCACACTAATACTTCCTAAATTTTTCAGAACTTTTGTACAATTGCTCTCTCAAACGAAAATGTAATTTAAATTATTGCAGTTTTATTGGGGAAACTATCCTGTCTAACTGGAATTCTCGGAAGAAAAACCTGGTTTGAAAGTATTTTTCTCACTGACCCACAGAGGAATCTATTCAGATCAAAGAGAAGATGGAGCCTGATAAAGGTATCCACACCACAGAACAAATAAGATCAGTAACATGATTACAGTCCTGACCTGCTCCTTGTCTATGAGAAAGAGCTGTTAGGGCTTCTTACAAAACCTGCCATGCACGTTTCTCTAGAATTTCCTCGGAAGGCAATCAAGCATTAAGGTCTCATTTCAGAAGTCAGCCAGTGCCCTAATATGGCTTGCACACAGAAACTAGCACCATTAATTATATCTGCCCCACAACGTTAGCACAGTCATCAAGATCTAGTTACGCAAGCAGGTATATCCACTCCTCGTTTTATGCGTCTGACTTCAGATGTCGAAGATATGAGCGCAGTCTCCCACTATCACCGATAAACAAGGATGAATTCCGAGCTCTTGAGAACTGACTGTTCCCATAGACTAAGCAATCTCAGGCAGGTAGGATCTTCAGTTAGGTATCTGCAGTGGACTGTATGACTAAGCATGTGTAATTAGATAAAAAGGTGAGGAACTCTTTCCTCTGTGCCTTCAAGGTGAGTTGGCTGCATCCAAGCTGTCTGCTGGGAACAGTTCTTGGCACGTGCAACTCCCTATCCTCTGCTTGGCCATACTGTTCAAAAATGGCTAGCTGGTGTAGTCCAAATTGGGCTAAGGACCATGCTGATAAGGCTATGGATGATCATGTGCTTGGACACACTGTGCAAGAATGGATAGTTGGTATAGGCCAAATTGTGCCAAGGAACATGCCAAGGTTACAGTTGATCATAGCACAGTTAGCACTCGAGTAATGCTCGAGCCATGCTTCATTTACACAGATACGGCTTGAAGGTCCCCAGTCTCTCAACTCATCTCCCTCTTAGCCTGGCCAAAACTGATCAACTGTGGCTACAGCTTGTCTCAACTTTTATCATATCTAAAAGCATCTTAGAGTGGCCTTACAGTATTTGAACAGGGCCTACAGGAAAGCTGAGGAGGGACTCTTTATCAGGGAATGTAGTGAAGTGATGACAAGTAATGTTTTTAAACTGAAAGAGTAGATTTAGATTAGGTATTAGGAAGGAATTCTTTACTGTGAGGGTGGTCAGACACTGGAATAGACCGACGACAGAACTTCTGGATGCCTCATCATTGGAAGTGCCCAAGGTCAGGTTGGATGGGAGTTTGACCAATCTGATCTAGTGGAAGGTGTCCTCGCCCATGGCAGTGGGGTTGGAAACACATGATCTTTACAGTCCCTTCCAACCCAAACCTTTCTATGATTCTATGGTAAAGCTGATAATGTAAGGTCTGGGTAGCCTGCTCCAAGGAAAAAGCATACAGCTCTACTTCTTACTACTGTCTTCAAGTTGCAATTCTGAAGACATTTGAAGATGTGAAATGTGATTTTCTTTCTCAGCAGCCTTTCTAGAAATACTCCATTCTCCTGAAACAATTCCCCTGATGTCTATGCCCTTGCAGACACCAACTAAGCACAACAATATTACTGAAACTCAAAATTGCCCTGTAATGGCACAAAGCTGCACGGGTTGGCTTACTTATTGCATGTGCCCCATTCTCCTCTCCATTCACAGTGGCTTCTCCGTTCTTTGGTGTGTTCTGCTGGGAAACAGCAGTCGTCGTCGCTCCCGCTGTTGCTGCCGTGGCTGCCGCTGCCGCCGCCGCACTGGCTTGTTGCTGAGCTAGTTTCTCTCTGAATGCTTGCTGCCGGGTCTGAACAACATCAGGCATCACCGCGTCTATCAGAGACAGTGATTCTATTGGCCTGCCGTCAAATACTGTACCATCCTGCAGGGAAAAACAAGCAGAAGTGAAACTGCAAGTTTAGGATCTTCACTATCGAGGTCAGCGAAGAGGTAACGATATAAAGAAACAAAGCTAGGTTGTGTATAGATACTGCAGTTCGATTTAACCAGCAGTGCCACATTACTACGGACTGTCCCTCTCAGATCCATGCTGGTGGTCCTCATGCTCAACTTGAGTAACTTGGTCAGTGAATAAGGAATTTAATGGAATTTTATAGAAAATGCAGTCATATAAACTCTTTAGAAATGTAAAAAATAATCTGCTGGGGGGAAAAAAAATTCTGACTGATGACAGAACGTTTCTCTTTGGTTTGTATTTGAAAAAAAAAGTCATGGCTAAAGCCGTGACAAAGGCAAACAGACTTTGGTTGAATTGTTCATCTTGCACTTGCAGGGGCATGGGAATGGAAACAGCTGATGAATAATGAACCTCAGCCAAAACAAGATGTGTGCACAATTTAGTGGTTTCTTGCACGGCGTTCATCAGCCCAGCACTACCAGTTGTAGCCAATCGTACGGGACTTCTTTACCATTATTTTTCTTTTATTACGCTAGTTTTATTCACAATAGTTATGGCTTTCACTTTGGTTTCTGCAAATTAGGTTTGAAGTTTCACAACCAATTGAGTTAACCTTTAAGGGCTGTTTTTTAAGACTTAATACTCAGGTCAACAACTGCTATATCTACTTAGCTTTGCTTCACTTTCACTTTCGTATTATCTTAAATATAAGAAATAGGTTCCAGTAACCTTTGTAAAGTCCCATTTTACTGATCTTCTGCAAAATCCCTTTAGTTCTTTGAAATTATCAGGACCCAGCAGTGAAAGATTTCTGTCTGATGAACAGCAGATAAGATTAGGATATGGACAGATAAAGCATCTAGAAAACAATATAATTTTCAATCGATAACAACTAATAAAGAAAAACAGCTGTATGGCTGACTAGTATGCTTCCGTTGGACTAGTCAATTACCCTTTACAATTACAATATTAAGGTAATATATGTTTGTTTTCTCATGGGAAAAGAAAAAGGAGGAAAGAGTCATTAGAGAAGAAAAAGATAAGCTCTCTTCCTCCTCAACTTTTTTAATGCAAATGTCTCTAACCGACACTTATTTGAATCCTGGCTCAAATGCTTGCTACACAACGAAAAAAATGTTTGCCAATGGATTTTGGCATCTTACATTTTTACCTGTAAAACTGCTCACTGGACTATTTCCAGACTGCTCTTTAACAGATCACAAAACAATACCTATATTTTATACACATTACTTTACAGACTCATCGATTACTCGCCACTCTTAAGTAATACACACAGAGAAGTAACACACAGAGAGGCATACACACGGCCCTTACCGCTGTTCAGAGGTAGTAAGAATATCCTTTGCTTTGCTGTAAGGTACTTAATATGTATTTGAACAGAATCAAACCATGACGAGAGGAGCATAAATTCTAATGGTGACAACACGCATATTTTAGCTTATTCTCTCAACTGAGGCCAATTTTGGAGCAGGATGCACAGGAGTAGCCTCCTACAGCTGTCGTCAAACTAAGCCGATAGGTGCTGTTCATGGTTGAAAGTTTCTAACTGTGTAGCTCCAATTTCAGGCACAGGGCAAAATGTTAAGCAGCAGCAAATTGGGACAGATTCCTAACACTGCTTTGTTATTACAAGTGCATCAAAGTGCAGCTTGGCATGAATGTCAAATGTCATTGCCCCAATTAAAAAGTAACACATACACAACTCAAACACGATATTGAGTCATAAAAAGAAAAGCACGCAGAATGTTAGTGATCAAAACAAGTGAGCTTCCAAACTACACATTGCAGACAACACGACCTTTTCTCTGTTTTATATTCCTTTGTTCTCACCCATGCTGTTCACATGCCACATTCAGCTATAAAGAAAAAAAGCAATACCTTTCTATGTATTAATATTTATTACAGAACTCTGCCAATTACGAGTGTCTATAGTAAATATTTTGTAATGCAGTATTTGCTTATCTGTCATGCTTCACGCCCTCTCGAAGCATCACGCCTTTAAGGTTGGCAGGGCAAAAATGCTGCCTTTTCCCACATCCCCTCTTTGTTTCCCCTGGCAGTTCAAGGGGAACAGAGGCACTTTGTGGCTGCTCTTACAATCCCCACAGACAAACAGTGCCTCAGCCAGGGTCACAATTTACACACGACCGTTTTGCCATGCACATGAGAGGATGGTGCCTGGTCTTGCATGATCTGAACCAAAGTCACTGAAATCCGGCAGAATCTCTCCAGTGACTGCCCTGGATTTTTGCTCAGGCTTTTCATGGCTTGCAGGCAGCGCTAGCAGGTGCAGGGAGTGAAGTTTTAACCTACACCACAGGCTTTTCCTGCCAAATCCTGCTGTGACCTTGAAAACGCAAGGCTGTAAACACAGACACGTTTTCTCGTTTGTGGCAAGAATCTGTGCACCCTGGATTTGTTGACTGGGGTAATGGAAGCACCGTAAAATCCACTTAAGCGGCGCAAAGAAGGCCTCAATACTAGAGCTAAAAATTGAAATACGCTTCTCCCTCAGAGCTTTTCAGCTCTCTGCTGGGGGTGGGGCAAAGTATGAGAAAGAAAATGAAACCAGACCAGGCAAAACCGCGGAGCAGGGGCTTGCGTCTCTGGGCTGGTGGGACGCGTGGCTTCGCAAGCCCCGGCGTGCCAGTCAGCGGTGCGAGGGGTGCCGTGGGTGGGTGGTGCTGGGGGTACTTACTTCATTGATGCTGATCTCAGCTTCCACATACTGGAGCCCCTTCTGGAGGATGGAGATGAGAGCGGCAGGTGGCACTAGTGTTCCGTTGATGTTGGACTGGCTGATGTGGCTCTCGATACCGAAGGTGAAGGCCGAGTGGGAGAAACCTGAGAGCAGGAAAAGGAAGCCATGACATGAAATCTTAAATCCACCAGCCAGCTACACCTTCGCAGTCTAAAAATAATTCTGCTCCGAGATATGAAAGACGCTGCTGTGTAAGCAGAAGGTCGCGGGCTAGCTGCGTGGATTCAGGGAGGTTAACCAGAGCCATGCTGACCACCCTGCCACCGCCCATCCCCCTCCCCTGCACGCCGCACATATAGGGGAAGCCGTATAGAAATGGAAATACACGCAGGGAAAAATAACCAGTGAACTGCACTAACTGAAAGCAAACGCATAATAAATAGGAATTGTCACAAGGGCAAGCCCTGCTGAAAAGAAGTGCCTCAAATCTTCATTTCCCTTGCTGCACTTCAGAGTTGGTGTTTGCTGAAGCTAAATACTTAAAAACCCTATCAGACTGCAAGTTGTATAAAATCAAGGCGTAGATGCAGCTGGCACAGGGGAGCCATTCCCTTAGACCAGGGAAGAGATTTCAAATCCTCTGCTCATGTATCGCCGGGTACAATATAACGTGCAGAGTATTGCCATTAAAATGGGAAACATCAGAAAGGCCACTCCTGTAAACCTGTTTTCTGGGAGAGAATAGTAATAGCGAAAGTAATTAACTGGAATCTGCCAAGCAGCAGACGACAAGCCAGCCCATCCTTTAACCAGAAGTCTTTCCCTTCTCTGCTTCATTTTTCTCATTGTCTGAGAAATAAGGTGACAGCATTGAAAATTAAAGAGTTTTAGTGGACAAATTTTAAAGAGTGCTGCCTTAAATGCTGGCTGAAGCTGCTCTGAACTGTTGCTGGGTATGAAGGCGAGTGCTGCTGAGCAACTGTACATAGGGGCAGATGCGAGAGGGGGAAGGGGGAACAGGATGTAGATGTAACTGTAGGAACCCATTTATCACCACACTGTCTCCAGAGCATTAATCTAACATTAAAAGCCTTGGGGAAACCACCCATGCACTGTCTCAAACAGGAAGAGCTCTTGCAGACTCCACCGACTAGACAAGAAAGACGAAAAAAAAGGAAGAAAAAGAAAGCAGCTCTCAAATGAAAATACTTCCGTTAAATATAGCTGCGCCTCTTCCCCTTGTCAACAGTAGTTTCATTTATAGTTTTGTCCGTTAAGGGATTTCCCCCATATCACTGCAATGTCCAATTGTGTGTGGGCTGGAGGACAGGATTTTGGGCTAGCTCCACAGTAATGCTTTTTCTCTCTCACTCAAATAGTTTTCAAGATCTTTTTTTGCAGCTAGCTCAATTATGATCCTAGATAGATAGCAAAAACAAACTGAGAAACAGAATACCTCCCACATTCGAACCTGAGGTATGTATTTCTCTGTGATTCTCTCCCCCTACACACGTTATTTTGCCAGTGTTTTTCTCCTCTTTCTAATAATAGCCTCTATCGTTTCCCCTCCCAACCCCACCTTCTCTTCCTGGCACTCCCACAGGTTTGGGGGATGACTGGTATGCTTTGGACACTTCTTAGGAAGTGGCAAGTCCACCTATGAACAGAATTCCGTAGGATTACAAGGCATAAAAATAAAGCACAGGAAAAAAACACCAGAAAAACTCCAGTATCATTTGTTTAACCCTTAGTCCAATTCTTATCCTGCATTGCTTTTTATGTCCTAGTCTAGTTATGAACTGCTGGACCTCTCGCTGCATCCAAAATAGACTGTAAAATCCGCAGAGTCGTGTTTTTCCTTTTTTCTTTGTTTTGTAGGATATCTATGCATGTTACTGGGCACCACAATGAGGAAGAAACCAAGCACTGAGCATATACACAGCCTGCGTCTGAGAGATCTGGGACTTGATGACTGAACGCTGAAATCTCTCTGTATATATAAATACATGGCACACAACTAACCAGAATTAGAGAATCAAGTCCAACTTGATTTATGTTTATATGTATTTAAATTAATCAACAACAGTAGCAATACATTCTTGAAAAGCAATGGGCTGTAAAATGCATGATGGATAAATCAACAAATCTACTTAACAACAGAGAAGACTAGGGAAATTAAGTTGTTGTCCAGAAGTCCTGAAGCTGACTGCTAAAAAAGCCAGCAGCTAGTTTGTCAGTTGGCTGCTCCAAAAATTGTAATATGGTCTCTGATTCAATTGAAAGGCGGATGGCATAAAAATGGCAACCAAAACACATTGATGGAAAATGTAAAAAAGAGGAAAAACCATTACAGTAGGCTTAATTTTAACTCTGACTTTATATCTCTCCTTATTGCATTTGGTATCTGGCAGGCTTTTTAGTTGGCTGCTGGCCTGCATCAAGCCCCATCTTTGCCAGCAAACAGCTTACTGGGGCACACAGCTAACCTCTTTGTCCAGTAGTGAGTTGTCACACCCCCAAAGAGCAACACACCTCACTGCACATAAAATAAGGAACTCCTCAGCACAAAACCTAGCTGTGTTATCGCAATGAATCTTGCTGTTTTACCTGTTCTCTTGATGCTAAGAAAACTATTACCAAAACAGCTGTTAGATGAGGCAAAACAAAACTCCTGGCTACGCTGTCACTGAAAGAGCAATTTCACTCGTATGTCTTCAGCAGATGTGACAATCTTTTCTAAAAATCTTATCTGGTAAGATCCAAATACTGAAAATCAACAGAGCAAAAGCTTAAGTGGCTGCTGCCCCTCAACACAGTGCTCCTCACTCCTCTTTGAAAAATCCTCCTATACAACTGTAATTGAAAGAAAAAGAAACAAGAATAGAAACAAGACAGCCACCCCACTGACCAACAGCTAATTACCTCCTGATTTCTTGTACAGCCGTAGCATTTATATAAGGCTCGTATGAAAGCTGACTGCTTTTCAAAGTAACACACACAGTTAACAAAACCCTGAATGAAGTTGTACCCACGTCGGGTTTCTGATAACACTGAAGAATCACTTGAGCTTTTGCTTTTGTAGTTACCGGATGTCATCAGTTGTCTTCGTGGCTCTGTATGTGAATATACTGAATTATATCGCAACGTTGCAGCTTTATAACTGTTTTAGAAAAGGTGATTTCTACTGAACAAAGGCAAGTTTTAAAAAACATTAGCTTGTGTTGCAAATGTTAACGTGGCCTTGCTTCAAAGTTCATGAAACCATAGTCAGGGAATGCAAAGTCAAGACATAAGCACTCCCCGCCCTCCTCCAGCGACTGTGGAGGCTGCCAAAGCAGTTGGGGAGAGAAAGCAGTGACAGGAAGTGCTCTGCAAGTGGGGATCTGAAGAAAGCCCACGGCAAGGATGACATGAAATTACAACAGACCCAAACGTAAAATGCTGTAACAGCAGTGAAATGAATGAAACTTGCAAATCTGTGTCCCTATGCATCATTTCTCATAAATTCTGTCATTTCAGTGACTGTAATGATCACTCTATAAACCAACAATCTGTATTCAAATAGCACTAAGAGATGAAATCTTAATGTGGCCAACATTTTGAGGACACATGCAATAAGACTATGAGCTTCTACGGTTAAAGACATGAACATAAAAAGGCAAAGGGGAGAGAGCATGGCCACACACTGAACTGGTTTCATACCAGTGAACCAGTCACTTAGACTCTGATTCAACCAGTGCCCTAAACAACATCTTTCAGCAGTCTTGACAGAATGGCTTCCAGGTTTTTTCTGCCTCAAAAAAGATGGGAAAATAGAAACCATCAAACTATGTATAATCTGCAAATGCATTATCATACATGAAAAAAAAACATAAATACAAATGAACAGGGCAGATCTTGGTATGATCACTTTAAAGGGAAGAAATGTGTACTGTGGAATAGTTGGTCTCAAAAGATTTTACAGAACATAAAAGCATAGAGAAAATAATGAATGCAAAAGAAATGACTTAAATGATACCTCTCCATAATCAAAATATTGTTATACAAGTGTTTTTGACTTGAAAAAAGAGTGAAATTCCTCACTGAGAGACTCGTGCACGTTTTTGTACTGACAGTGGTAACAGGTCCTGGTTCTGTGCTACATCTTTTCCCACACCGAGGTGTCTGTATATATTCTCAGTGGTACATACACAGCCATTTGGGAATTTTTGCCCTAGGCAGTGCCAAAAAATGCATATGCAGGGCTGCGTTTTGCAAAATTTCACTGATAGATTTTGCTGTAACTGCAAAAATAGAGATGATAGAGATTTTTTTTTTACCTTGGCTGCTCCTTTTTCAGTTAAAAATGGGCTCCCCTTAAAAAAAGATTTGTCATTGATCATAAAATGACTAGATTTTATTTAATGTACATAATGCTGCTCACTGTGTGCTTCTTTGGTTTGCAGGCTACATTGTTTTAATTGTTTGCAATATGCCTGGCTCGCAGCAGAAACGCTTGTCAAACGCAGGCGTAGGAAAGGGCACTGGGCAGGCATGCAGCACAGGGAATGCTTTGTCTTCTCCAGAGATGTCTCTCACCTCTCCTAGGAGTGAAGGATTATTCCTTTTAGGCACACAACTGGGCTGCTGCTGAGTATTCCCCGTGCTAGCTCATCTGGCAATCACTGCTCCAGCTAACCGGCATTCCCTAAGTGCTCCTTTCATTTTCCGATCCCTTCAGCACCGTAAAATGCAGACTTGTTTAAATTGCAGTCTTAAATTCTAACAGCTGCAGCACCTACTGCTGCATTTGTACAGGTGAGGGGAATGACAAAGAGGGGTCTGTGAAAGCAACGATTTTTGTAGTGTTTCAGTCTTTGCCAGTTACTCAGGAGTTACCTCGGGGATGCCCTGATTAGCAAGTTAAGCGATTTGTTGAATACTGCCAAGTTTTCTATTTGTGAATTAACTGGACTTAGTTTTCTCTGCTAAATCTAACAAGTATACTGCTCAAGTGATTTTTAAAAATCCCAATGTGTCCAAGTTATTTGCAAATTACTCAGTTTAATTATTCATACTGTAAGATTCTTCACTGAAACATTTGTTACTGTAGAATGAAACAGATAATAAAGAAATATGAACATCAAATTGCCTTTCACCCACATCTCAGCCATCTTTATGATGAACAGCCTCTATCCCAACACTAAGTACAAGTAACAACCCATTCCTACAAATCTTTGTACAATTAATACCCAGTGTGGCTCTCTGTCCTGGAAAACAGTGAGACTTCATATGGAAGTCCGTGTCATTTCCTTTGATATTTTTTCCTATTTCTTTAACTCAAGCAGTCCAGACTGAGGTGTTCAAATCCACGGAAATTACGTTCAGTTCTGGAAATCACTAAATTAGTCATGTTACTATCTCAATAGAAAGGGAATAAAACCAACCTAACAAAAATGAGGAGACATGAACTATCTGAGCACTTCTTTTTCTGCGACAATTTAACCATCTCCAGGTCAAAAATAATCAACACACCTTAGTTCACCGATTTCTCTGATATTGTGTTGCCTTGCTTTTTGGAAATTCCCAATACCAGCTCTTTCAATCCTCATCTCTGACGTAATACGCTGTTTCCTTCAAAAGTATTTGGCATGTTAAAACTGCTATAATGGGATCCACTGGCAACCTTGAGCTTTCTTGCCGCATGAGTGCCGGTTCTTATGGTAGTCTTGTACCTGGCACTACTGCTGAGACTGTGATTGATGTAAAATTTATGCAAGAATGGAAGGCACCTAAGAGCTGACTGCATCTGTACTGGCTGCAGGGAAAAAAAAAAAAGCAGATGGCTGTGAAGGGGTAAAGGAAAGTCATCTTTATGACCATAAATGGGTGTGTGGGCAAATGTCCTAGGAGATTGACACATCAAGCAGAAACATTCCACAGTATAATGAGTCAAAAGAAAAGCACACGCAGGAGGAAAAGATGTCCCCACACAGACCCATCAGCTGCTTCACCATGTTAACAAACCCAAGTAACTCCAAAGCTGCCCACACAACTGCTTGCCGAAGAAACCAAATGCAATCAATCGAAAAACATCTTCCCAAGTTTGACGTCTGGGTCTTGGAAGTGCCATCTAAGGAGGAAGGTGAGAAGGGAAGAGCGGTGCAATATGGGATTCTGAAATAAATTAGAGCCCCATCACTGCAGTTTAAAAAAATTCCACTCAAGAAGAGTGAAATATGACCATTAACAAAATCACTTCCTTCAAACAGCACAGTTAACACTAAATTAAGACTTCCGTAGGTCTAGATTTACCAGTGTATAGAAGCAAAGGACACGTATCACTAAAGGCATATCTGAATGCCATTTCTGGATGAAAACCCAGAAGCAAACAGCTTAATTTAAAACAACTGTGTTTCCTTAGTCCTGGGCCTAACACACGCTAATCTAGTTCCTGAAGTAAATGACATGATTTTTTTTGCTTGTTACCCAATAGAATACAATGATGTTTTTCACTGTACTTGACTGCAGCTCCCATTTTCGAATCAATAATTTCCCCTTCTATATGATACACTCAGTGAGAACTGAGAATGTAACATGGAACCTTACCCTTGCTTCTCCTTAGATTTCTGTCTAAATGGAATTGTGTACGCATAAAAATATCATCATAAAATCCTAGTGTATATACGCAGAGGCTTCACAAAAAGAACACGAGTTTCTCCAAAACGCTTGCAGATTGTGTCTGGTGTCTCAAGCCACTGATAGGATTTTACAAACGGTTAAAAAAAATAACAAGTGGGAAAAAAATCCTGCGCCACATCTTGTTTATTATTCACAGCAGACTGCGATTCTTCTCCTAGCTGAGCTTTTGCTTTCTCCGTAATACAACCTAGAGTGCCTCTCTGGTTTTGGCAGCGTCTGCCTATTTTTGAAGACTTACCTTCGCAATTACATAAAGGGCTTAACAAGGACACACATTAGCAATTTAAAATAGAGAACTGCAGATGAAATATATTTTTAGAAAAATCAGCTGAACAATAGCTTGTACATTTGTTTCAAGATTAGGACTGCTGAACGATTAAAATTATTTCCAGAACACTGGGAAATATGTCCTGTATTACAAGCTCTTTCACAGTTCCTGGGAAACATAAAGGATCCCTAGCTGTAGCTTGTTGTCAGCTCCCAAAATTAGTGTGTGCCTGGGTAGCTAAAGTTTTGTAGAAGCAGCTATTCACTAATATTAAACGTTACACCCTTTTTTCTTGGATATCTGACCTGCTCGCCTTCTGCCAAGAATTCAGACTAAATGTCTGCTACCCAAAATTATTTTAGTATGTGCCAAATAATGTTTTTGGCAGGTTTTTTTTTTACCTCTTCATGAAGGAAAATATGTTGGAAAAGATTAATACAACTTGGAAATGATCTTTTGATGAGTGGTACTTGGCACTTACTGTTTAAGCCTTTCTGAGGGCTGCAAATTAACAACACGAGAAATATGATACAGACAGAAAACAGAACACGAGCAATGGAAAGAGGAACTTAAAATCTTTTGAAAACAAGGTCTGAAATAATCCCTTTTTCACTCACTTTGTATAAATTGGACTGACAATCGTGAATAAATGTCAACACAGATCTAACAATTTAAGGCAACTACAGGCAAGGTTTGAAATAACTTAAAAAGGTCACGGCAAGGAAAAAAAAATACTTAATGGGATGCTGTTATCTTTTAGCACTGTCTGCGCAACCAAACATCCAATGAGACGTGCATCGTTTTAAAGATCACGTTCACATTTCACCATTCTATATCCTTCACAATTTATTTCCGTAAGCTGTGTTCTACTACCAGCTCTAATATACACCTATACGCGGTGGCAGGTAGGACACCAGAGCTGACACTCAGTGGGCATTCAGGAACTTCAGCACCAGGATGGCTTCTGCTGACGGTGACTACAGAGTCCTAATAGAGCTCTGCTGGTTAGGGGCGAGGAGGAGTGATGCGTAACGTCCATAGCTGTGCAGGCAGAAAGCCCCCAGCGTGCAGTTGATGAGCAGAACTTGCAAAGCTGCAAAATACAGCTGCTTTCCCTGGGCCTGGAGAATCACAAGGAAAAGCAGTACACTGACAAATGTGCAGCACTTCACTGGTTTTACTAGCAATGCCATCTCAATCTATAGATAAATACTTGCCTTCTGCCCATCATCCTATTTTCTTAATATCCCATAATACTGCGTTTAAGCAAGCTTTAAAAAACAGGACATGCAGTGATCAGAACAAAAATCTGTGTTACGGTGTAAATTTTCAAAGGTGTAATTTTTTATGTTTGCTTAACTTAAAAATCACCATGTTTGCTCAGCATCTGAGAGCCAACACTGTATGGCAACTTACAGGCCAAACAAAAATTAAAATAGTCAAGTTTAGAAAACCGTGAAGAGACCTAGAAGGACATTTGAAGTAAGCAGGGTTTCACAAAGGGCAGAAAAACAAGATAAACACAGTAAGTTTTTCCTTTACAAGAACTTACAAGATTCTGCACCAAGCATTGCTTTTTCTTACATGGCATTTATGTCGCCGTTGTTATGCAACAGGGGTAGCAGACACAGAGAAAGTAGTTTTCAAAAGGACCTCTTGAACTGCACCGCACAACACTTGAAACTATTGTTTATAAGAATGTACATAAAGTAGATATCTGGTCACAAACCTCTTCAATCTGTGCATATAAATGCACATAAAAATAGTTCTCACATAGCTTATTAAATTCTTTCGAAAATATAACCAGAACAAAGTATGACAAAACCAATAACTTCTCCGGCTGTAAAAATATTTTTTCCTCTCCACTGTGGAATCTAGATTTTGGGAAGCCAACCATCAAATATTGCTAGTACTTATTCACAGCTCTAAGAAAAAAGCGCACAATGTGGTTTTGACTCACACAGGTACTGCCAGCTTAGAAACCAATTTGCTTATCTTTAAAGGAAGCTGGTAAAAGTGATTACCTTTAACCCACCAGCTTCATCCTTCCTAAGCTCTATAGGTTTGATAAGTTTTTTTAAAAAAAAAAGTTTTTGGAACTGTGGCCCACTAAAGCTTGTTGTCTTCCAATGCTGACTAATTTTCCTAAAACGTACTTAGTATTTGCAAAGAGAATAAAGGATTACTAGCAGAGAAAGAAACTGTGCATAATAATACAGTTCTTGTTTGAGAAATGGATTTGTCTTTTCAGCAGTCATCCATCCTTCAACTATGAAGTATAATTTCTAATTCAGAGCCAGTCTCACTGTTTCTGGAATCATATAGTCATTTCCTCCCTCATTTAGAAGAAATACAGAAAGTAAGGGAGAGATTTTAAAAAAAAGAAGCAGCAGTTTATTAAAACCCCTTATATACACATTTGATACTATACTATTTTTACTACGCACGTATTATGCTGAGGGATTATACATATATATCATGCTACATTATATGCTATCTATATAGCTACAGATATTTCTCATTAGATAGAGATGTTCATTCTTGGGTGACTTTTAGGAAACACTTTTATTTAAACCAAAGTTTTTTTGTCAAATTTCTCAAGTGTTCTTATCCAAGAGTCACTTTAACACATACTCCACTCCTACAACATCACCATGGCTTCGTTTATCTCAAATATCTCATTGAAGGTCACAAATGTTGGTTCTATATCCAAATTCCAGTATATCAGAGATTTGGATCATAAGCTTAAGTCAATTTGGTTTAAGTGAGTAGGCTGGCCCTAAAGGGGATAACACCTCATATATATAGGGCTCCATGCCCACAAATCAGATCTGTGCTAAACCATGAGAATTAAAAATGAAATTTGTATCGCTCCAAAGCCCCATCATTGTACAGCTGAAAACGTGAAAGAATCTCTGCCTTCACTCTTAACACGAGTTCCTGAATAACACAGTACAGCATCTCGTTCACACTGTATTTAGAGATATGTATTCACCTACAAATTCATAAATAGTATTTTCAAATAATAGAAAAAGAATGTTAAATATTGTCCTGGCACATCTGCAATAGTCTTTCCTCAGAGGATTTCAATACATTTTAGGACTATAACCTTTTCATATCTGCTGTGATTTACTGTACATAGTATTAACTTCGCTTTCAGACAGGAAATTTAAGGCACAAAAAATGTAAGGCCAGGTTTAAACCTCAAGTTTTTATGCATTTCTTCAAAAAAAAAAAAATTATTTACTCACTAATACCTGTTCAGCACCCAGTTACACTAGCACAGAACTATCAGTGTGAAGAGAAGCTAAGCAAATACACAAGAAGCTATCAGTGAGTTCAGTCCATGAACTACAGTTACTCTGTACTGCAGGCAGAGTACCTGTAGCCCAAGAGCTATTGATAACACGTCTACATGCACCCAGAGATTGTTACTGAAACAACACTAACATGCGTGGTTTATCTTTGGCTGGCAGGATGTCATTTCAAGGATGCATTTTTCCCCCAGCGAACAAAAGGTCTTCATCCTTACTTACTACTGAGCATAGCTACGTACATAGCTTCAAGAGCATTCCAGTGATGATCGTGTTTAGTAGCACGTTTATGTAGAGGTTCTTTAAAAGATTCTTCAGGCTCCTCAGCATTGAGCAGGAGGCTGGACTAGTTGAATGTGAGCCAGCAATGTGCCTTTGCAGCAAGAAAAGCCAAGAGCATCCTGAGCTGTGCTACGAAAAGTGTTGCCAGCAGGTCAGTGGAGGGGATCCTTGCCCTCTACTCAACCCTGGTGAGACATGCCTGGAGTACTGTGTCCAGTTCTGGGCTCCCCAGTACAACAGAGATAGAGACATATTGGAGAGAGTCCAGTGAAAAGACCACAAAGATATCAATGGACTGGAGCATCTGGTATACAAAGGAGATGCTGAAAGAGTTAGGATTGCTCAGCCTGATGAAGGCTCACAGGGGACTTCACCCATGTGCAACAATGCCTGAGGGGGGGTGCAAAAAGGACAGAGCCAGGCTCTTCTCAGTGCCCAGTGACAGGACAAGAGGAAATGGGCAAAAACTGAAACATGCGTGAAATTCCATGGAAACAAAAGAAACTTCTTTTTTACTGTGAGGGTGATCAAGTACTGCAACAGGCTGCCCAGGGAGGCTGCGAACTCTCCATTCTTGAGCAATATTCAAAATCCAATTGGACACAGCCCTGAGCAATCAGCTGACTCTGCTGTGAGCAGGGGAGTTGGACTAGTTGATCTCCACATGTCCCTGTCAACCTGAACTATCCCTGATTCTGTCATCTCCTGAAACACCATTCAGCCTGAACTCTCCTATGATCCTGATGAGCCAAACCGGAAGAAAACATAAAAAACCCCACAAAATAAGAATCATTATCCACTGACTCTACCATCAGTGCACACAATTGTCTCTACTGTCACGATGAACAAGTGCCTTTCTTGACCAAGCCACTCATTCTTCTAGGTGTAAATTTTAGTAATTTAAGCAAAATCCACACACTGTACATTCCCTGTCTACCTAGCAGCAGCCTTCCAATGCAAAAGAAGCAGTTAGCTTTGAAGCAAATTTAGTTGACCTATATATGCCAATATTTTATGCTATGCTTAATCTGAATTATTTTCAACATGCACATCTCTCATCTGTGACTCAGGAACTCTGTGCCATACACAGTTGTTCAAAACCCTCTAAACATACTTCATGTGCAGAAAAACTAAGGACTTAGGAAAAAATCACACAGGCTTATGTAAGTAAAGACTGTTGCATAAGGCACAAATTCAATCTTCAGTCATTCCTTATTGCCTGAGAACTTATCCAAGCAAACTGCGATATTTACGTTTTGGACAAAAAATCTTTGTTAAAAGAGAGAATGAGTCATAAAGAAGACATTTTCCTCTAAATGGTGTTGCTTGCTTTTCAAAAACTTGTAAATGGCTTTGGAAAAAATTGTAATTCAGTACTATTCCAACTACTAATATCTACTTGGACAATACCACAGTGATGAAATCCCAGAAGCTTCAGAATAGCCATATTTTAGATTCTCTCATAATTCCCAAAGGTAGAATGAGAGTAAGAAGCCTGGAGGTGGTTAATGGGCAAGGCCCATGTTCACACATGCCTAACTCTACAAAGGATTCTGTGCTGTGATTCACAACAATGCTTAGTGCTCTATGTGCCCTTGAGCCTACACTTAAAACCCGAAAGAAAACCTTATATTTTAGGAAAACAAGGAAAGACAGGAACTAAACAGACCAACATGCTGCTATCATCCTGAATCTACAGAAGGAAAACAACTACGTTATGAGGTGCCTTAATTTTTATGGTTGGAAAGAAAACAAATGACAATTCTAAAGTATGATGGTAAATCATCCCAAGTCAGCAGCTAAAAATTTCATTAACTTTTTTTTTTTTTTTTTTTTTTTTTTTTTTTAAAAAAATCCCCCTAGTGGNNNTTTTTTTTTTTTGCAAAAGCGTCCAGCTAGTGTTTTTTATTGTCTTGGACATGGTACAGATTGTACACTGAGGAACAGTTTATCAACAGTTTATGACATACATACAATGTATGTCAGAAAACATGGGAAAATTCAAACCGAACAGTAAAAGTATGAGCAAAAACGGAAACTGTTACACAACCTTAACTCTAACAAGTCATTGCCAGACATCTACTACAAAAATGCTCTACTAGAGAGCAGTATAATGCACACATAGCTGGGGAGCCGATTTTCAGATAGAGATTCTATATTGCAACATGCAAGTAAGTGCTAGAAAAGCAACACAAACCCAACACAATTACATCGATCAATGCATCAAAAATACCAAATCTGGAAAAGCTTCAATAACTGAATTGACATGTTGGGCTGGGCAGGGAAGGTAATTTATTGTAGCATTTGGACCTATGATAGGATTTGACACTCACACCAGATGGCAACATATTTTAGATTAAAAGGTATGTGCGAGATTTAATTTCCCTTGGTTTTGCACCCCCCCAGTCTTCAATTTTCCATGGAATCCTTATTGCTCCCATTGCATTGTACTGCTCTTGAACCTTCATTCCAAAAGACATATAATTATCTGCTTCTCTTTTGGGCAAACAAAGCAGAATGGGTAAACCATATTCTGAATTCTAGATGGTGTTTTAGAAACACAGTTCTTTCCTCTGAAGAAAACCACTAAAATGACTGTGTCAGCAGTGAAGACGGCTGCTAGCAAAAGTATGCTTCTCAGGAGTTTGAAAAGGTACAAAGATGAATCAACATGATTTGTAAGTCAGAACTATGGCTTCTTTGCTATAGCTCATTTCACTTCTGTCAATACACCTGCTTTCTTGGTATAAACACAGAAATACTTCATCTGCTCCTATCTTCACGCTGGTAGTG
This sequence comes from Baryphthengus martii, assembly GCA_013396935.1. Classification (NCBI taxonomy): domain Eukaryota; kingdom Metazoa; phylum Chordata; class Aves; order Coraciiformes; family Momotidae; genus Baryphthengus; species Baryphthengus martii. The sequence continues at coordinate 375,318 of VWZK01015767.1, forward strand.
TTCTCAGTAGAGACATAACCCAAACCTGATTTTAGTAACTGAGGCCAACATTTTCACTTAAAGGTAGACTTTGAATCAAGGCTCCTATAAATAAATATAACCTGACTTTTAAAAGTTTGACTCCTGCGATAAACAACGCTTGGAAATACCCTGCACTTTTAAGAACCAGTCCGCTTTAAACTGTGCACCAAAAAGCTCATTTTCAAAAAGGACCAAACTGAACATTGCAGGACTTGACTTTCGGATATGAAGTAGCAATCTTAAACTGAAATTAAACACTCAATTTCTTTACACCTCATGAAGGGAGGCATTCATGGTCATACAGCCAAAGTGACAGCAACTAGCCACCTTAGTGGTGGAAGTCCTGTCCCATCAACTCATGGAGCCTAAATGGAAAGTCTGTCTGCCTGCTCTATTTCTCTGGGCATAGGTAAGCCCTGAGACAGTCACCTATGTGAAGAGGTAACTATTTACTTACTTAGTATAGCTAAGCAATTAGAGCCTTAACTTGTCCACGTCCTGTCTTGTACTGGAGGGATTTGATGGCACTGCCCCAGGCATCTTCTCCAGTCTGCTTCTCCAGCAGCAGGCAACTCGAAGCAGTCTTTCTGGCTGTATTTTTTTCTGTTAAACCATCTGATCAGTCAGTGTAACTCATCAAGTGCCAGAACTTACCATTTCATTCCATCTGCAAATGTATTTGAGAATCATTTTATTTTTTCTTCCAGGTAACTGATAAAGCGATTGAGCAGTATTATGCCAGGAACAGATTCCTGCGAGTTCCCACTAAAAGCGACATTTGAGCTGAATATTTCCCAACTCTAATCACTTTTCAAGATATTGCTGTTAGGCTGTCTTTAATCCATTTAGTAACCCTGGATTACACTGATTTCACACACTGTTATTTCATTTTGTTTTTAATTACAGTGTCAACAAGACTAAGTAAATGTCTTAAAGTAGTCGAAGTGTATTATTGTCAGCACAGCTATCTCTGTCAACTTCATTTGCCATTTTGGGAAAAGCAGTATCAAGTTTGTTCAACAAGATGTATCTATAAAAACTTGCTGGCTGGCATTAGGCATTATGTCATCTCTTCATTTTTTGTTGGAGGTATCTTGTTTCAAATTTCCAATGATTTTGCTTGACCTACAGTTACCTGGATCATCTCGTTTAACCTTTAAAAATTCTGGCACAACGTTTGCTCTTTCCAGTTCACTGGAACTCCCCTTAGTAGGCCAAGATTTGTTAAAAAGCAACATAATGGTTTAGACAGTTCAACTCTATTAATACTTTCCTGTGCAAGTTTTCTAGTCTGACAGAAAATTGAGGAACTATCATTACTGAATTTCACTTCTAACTTCAATTTTAGTAGAGCTGAACTTCTACTACAACGATCTGACAGCATATTCATAATCAAGTGTAAAGCATTCATCAGTATCTTTGCTATATTGCTTCAAATAATCTCATGTGCTTCTGCAGCTTGCATCCACAAGAGACTTGAAGTATTACTGAGACAGTTTGCTTTTAATATAGCTGTTCTGCCATATGTATTTCCTTTTGCAATTTCTCTCTTCCTCCCACCGCTTGTCTACATTTTATGGGAAAGCCTGATAGTTTTACAGAATGTAAGATTAAAGGATAGGTATCTGGAAAAAAAAATAAAAATCAAACTTCTGTATGGACTTGCAAGTAACGTTCATGGCTGTGTTTTTATATAATTCTTAGAAGTGCTGGGTTCAGTTAATGTTAATAAATACTCAATGCAATAACCTTGTTTTCGGCAGATGAACTGTAGCAGTTTGAATTTAAAACCGCATTTAAACACCAGCCCTTTAAATTTGGAATGCATTATTTCTGAAGCTATTGATTAAATAACTTACATCTGCTGTCGCATCTTACAGCGTTTATAGTGGCAGGTGGAAAAGCAAGATGCTGTATAACAATTTCTGCCTTGTTACCCTACGTTATCTGAAAATACAGATAATTTTTTTTTTTTTTGAAAAAACAACTACACTATGAAAGAAGATTCAAACTAATTGTAAGAAGCTTTTTAAATAGACTAGTGGATTCATCATAGGTTATAGCTCTTATTTGCTAAACAGAATTATCAGCAAACTGTCAGGTGTATCTACTAAAACAATACCTAGCATCTAGATTTCAATATGCTCAGTTTGAAGCATATTTGAGTATTTATTCAGAAGTTTAGCCTCAATTTTTACTTTCTTATGTGGGCAAAATACACCACAACAGTGAAAACACAATGTTTTTGTGAATACCTTTAGCATTTTTGGATTAAGTAAGAAAAGTACTTTGCACTTCACATAAGAAGGTAAGAGCAGTACAACTTGCAATTAATGTTAAAATTTGTATGTGAAGCTCTCCCTAAATCGGGAAAAGTGATTGCATGCTTGTGAGAGATGGGTTACCTCAAAGGATTTTTTCCTGACAGTTGGCTGATACCATTATTCTTGACTGGCTTTGTAAAGCCTCCTTTCTCCTTCTGTGAGAAAGCAGCTAGTAACACACAATCACAGAATGGTTGGAGTTGGGAGGGAACTCTGGAGATCATCTAGTCCAAAAACCCTGCCGAAGCAGGTTCACCTAGAGCAGATTGCACAGGAAGGTGTCCAGGTGGGTTTTGAAAGTCTCCAAATGCAGGAGACTCCACAATCTCTCTGGGCAGCCTGTTCCAGGGCTCCATCACCTCACAGGAAAGAATTTTCTCCTTACATTTAAGTGGAACTTCCTGTGTCCCAGTTTGTGTCTGCTGCCCCTTGTCCTATCACTGGGCACCACTGAAAAGAGACTGGCCCCATCCTATTTACACCTGCCCATTAGATATTTAAGAACATTGATAAGCTCTCCTCTCATTCTTCTCTTCTCTTCTCTTCTCCAGATTAAACAGATCCAGGTTTCTCAGCCTTTCCTTGTAAAAGAGATGTTCCAGTCCCCTCACCATTTTTGTAGCCCTCCGTTGGATTCTCTATAGTAGTTCCCTGTCTCTCTTGAACAGGGGAGCCCAGAACTGGGCGCACTGCTCCAGATGTGGCCTCACTAGTACAGATTAGAGAGGGAGAACCTCTCTTGACCTGCTGGTCACACTGTTCTTAATGCACCCCAGGATACCATTGGCTTTCTTGGCCACAAGGGCACACTGCTGGCTCATGATTAACTTATTATCCACCACGACTGCAAGGTCCTTTTCCATGGAGCTGCTTTTCAGCAGGTCAATCGCTAACCTGTACTGGTGCAGGGGGTTATTCCTTCCTGGCTGCAGAACTCTACACTTGCCCTTGCTGAACTTCATCAGGTTCCCCTCCACTCAACTCTCCAGCCTGTTCAGGTCTCACTGGATGCCAGCACAGCCCTCTGGTGTGTCAGACAATCCTCTGAGTTTTTGTACCATCAGCAAACTTGCTGAGGGCACACTCTCTCCCTTCATTTAGGTCATAGATGAAGATGTCGAACAAGAGTGGACCCAGTACAGACCCCTGGGGAACACTGCTAGATACAGGCCTCCAACTAGACTGCGCTGCTGAGTCACCGTGCCACTGAGTCACTGTGGTGCAACACAGGCTGCAACTGGACTCCCAAAGAACTGTTTTAAAAGACCGAATCCTGAAAAAGCATTGTAAATCATCTTCTCCATTTCAGTGGAGATTCCTTGCATAGGGATTTGGGTTCCAGGGATTGAAACAGCTGTGGAAGCAGAAGAAATAAATCAAAACAATGTATCTACTGAATGCTGGCTACAATGACCAACAGAAGCAGGCTAACCCAGTATCTTCTTCCAGTTGGGGTTTTGGTTATCTGTCCAAGATATCTCTCAAGTCTGGATGACTTACTCTAATACTGGCTTCGAGTCTTCTAACAGAAAGGCATGTACTTTCCAGAGATATTTTTTGTGTCCTTGTTTCACCATATGAAACACCAAACATTTTTAGTCAGTTCTACTTTACCAATTCAGAACACAGGCCTGTATCGAGTAAACTGGGATCCTACAAATCCTTTTTCAGTATTTCTCACCTTCCCTATCATCTCTGCACTAACAGAACATTTTCTATTAGTGAAGAGAAACTCGACTTCTTGCAGTAAAAGAGTGGAATCAAGACTACAAAAACAAAATATACCCTAAACTTAAGTTTAGATTCTTTTTCCTAAAAGAAAGATGAAGCTCTTCTTCTAATAGGAAAAGCCCTGTAAAGACATTACTTTTCGATATGGAAAGAGATAGAGGTGGAAGTGATAGTAAGACAGAGCCACGCTGACATGCGTGCAGCTCAGTTTCCATATAGAACTACTCTAATGAAACTCTAAAACATCAGATGCTTGTACCCAGATTTCCATTTACAGACAATACAAAGCCAATTTAGACAATCCCTCTTTACTTAATAAGCATCTGACTGAACTATTTCAAGTAGCTAAGCAAAAAGATACAAAACCCATGTGCTTTGTGCCTGTGCTGCCAAAAATGACTTTGGCCGAGATGATGTAACTCTACAAAAACATTTGTCAACAAAATGTTATTTATCTCCTTGTTTTGCCTAAATGCAATTTTTACTTTGTACCTGCATATGCTTGCATTTATTATTAAGTTCAAGACTGTGATTTCAAAGAAACGTGGATTTGAGCAAGAAATGTTTAGTCTGAATTTATCAGCCTGAAACACTCAACACAACATTCCTAAAGCAACACCATGCAAACAGCCAATTTTCCCATTTTCTCCGTGGCCTGAAGTTGTGAGGAAAGACAGGAAATTTACCCGATTCCTGGAGATAGCGATACACCAAGAAATTCACTTCGTCACTGGTTATGCTCATCTTAGCCCAACCTCAATATGATGAGGTTTACGAGAAGTGTGATCCACGCTCTGTTCAAAGGGAAAGAAAAGAACAGGTTTTGTTTTATCTTGATTTATGACAAAATTTGTTATCAAAATAGAGGTGGGAATTATTAAGGTATTTAAGGATCTCATATATAGTTATTAGAGCTCTTCCATCCCAGTGTGAGGCATCCATTAAATACTGTGAATCAAGTACTCAAGTTGTACTCTACCTTCTATTATAATTAAAGAGCAGCGCTTAATACACATACGAGAGAGGCAGAAGGAGCATTTTAAATGCTGGAAGCCTTTACAAATGTCAACTCTTCTATTTCTGTGGCTTTACTACAGGTTCTTCGGACACTCCTTTTTACCATGGGCATTTTCTTTTCAGAACTGCTGGCAATTACAGTCACATATTACACATCAAATTACATACTTTTTTCAGACCCAAATTTGTAATCTAGTTTTCTGTCCAGTTGTTCATCCACTGAAAAGACAGATTCTTTCCTTACAAAACCATGTGAACGTAAAAACGTAAGCAGTGAACTTAAATAAAGTTCCCATAAACCAGAAACAAATCTAAATTTAAGATGAGATTACAAATTTTATTACTGGGGTGGAGGGAAGAGAGAGAGGGAAGAAAAAGAGAGAGAACACCATATACTTTGTGCCAACAAGGAATACAAATATCTTGGCATTATATAAAGTTATAATGTTATAATGTCTCTGCTGATTAATGGTGAGAAAGAATTAAACCTCAATTATTCACTCAAGAAATTGTAACCTTTAGGATGACAGTTCTGCACTACTATTTTGGGCATATACTCTGATAATAAAAACACTGGTTTTAGATGATAAATTTGTTTTGAACTTTTTCCATTAAATCTTGATGATTCATTTCTGTTTGGGAATTGGACTTAAGTAGTTTGGTTTAAAAAGCCCTAAGTACCTCTCAGACATAAACTTTGCAGCTTTGCTCAGAAACACCATACCTACAACTAATCACGTAAAGGTTTGGGCGCAGAAGCACGCACTATGCTCTGCTTGTGCACTACAAATGAAAGACCGTAGGCGTGTGCTGCTTGTTTCAATTTCCCGTATGTCTCTTCTTGGCAAGCGGAAAGGTCTTTGTTCATTGAAAACCTCTTCAGTAATTCCTGTTGCCTAAAGCAGCACCTGCTACTGCAGGCAATGCTGATCGACTACAAGTTTCCCCTGCTACATGATTTAAACCAGCAGGTCACTCATGACTGTAACAGATGTCTCTGCATATTTATGTAAACGGAGGTCTTTCGAACCCTGGTAAGCCTTTTATTCTCCTGGGCCGCTATATTTCATCAATGGCTCGGATGCTGGTTTTCCATAAGAAACCATAGCTTGCTAATTTGAGAGACATCTTCCTCAAGTATTCTAGTCTTTACTCTTACAGTTTGTACTTCACAGAGTGCAAGAAGGAACAAAATACTGAAAACTGTGCAGTCTCGGTAAGGAATATTTCATCTGCTTTGGAAAGGATGATGTCTTTCTGCTAAGATTCTGGCTGAGGATAACATTAGCTGTATCCTACTTCCAGACCTCTCACACATGCCACGTTATCACCCCAGGAAGCCATTCGGATGCTTTTCTCCTCGATCCCTCATCTGTAAAATGGGTTCAGATTTCTCTGCCATAGGACCAGGAGACTGGAAGCACTGGTAGCTGTAAGGGTTTTAGTTATCAAGATTGGGGACTGCAGGCAGTGAAAGCACCACGTTCAGTATAACTTCATATATACTTCCAGACAAACAGACTTGGTTCTGAAAAATGAGTAAAATCCTGTGCCCCTTTTTGCATAATCATCACGATACAATGAAGAACAAGACAGACATTCATGGCAACAGTTAAGGTAATTTTCACCCCTGCCTGAGTACTTAAAATAAATCCATATTGCTACTATGGCCACGGTAACGATAAATCAAGACATTTTGATAGCTGTGGGTTTAAATAAAACACCCGACATAACACTTCTAAAAGCATTTTAAAAACAGTAGTTTCAGAATTTGGTGGTAGGAAAGTTGGTGAAGATGAAACCTCTTACAAAAATTCAGTTTCAGCAATGACGTACTTTGCGGTAAAATGAACTTTATTAAAACAAAAAAAAAATCAAGAAACTACAAATGCTCTTTCTGGATGCATCCTGCTAATTTAAGACATTAACATGGTATTTCCCACATACAGAGGGTTGCTTTGCGAAAGGGAAGAGAAAGGAGGAGCGTTGTTTTTCTGTTTGTTTTCCTAAAGACAATTTTTCTTAAATGAATTAAAACCAGAGAAATGAGAAACCAGAGAAAACCACTTTGCCTGACTGCAAAATAAATAGCCTGACAGCCCCAGAAAAGCCTCCACAGCAGCTACCTTTGTACCAGAATCCCAAGCACACGGAGTAGTTGGATTTACAATGTATTTTCCCTGAAGTCAGTCAACAAGAATTAGTTTGACGTATGTGTTGGATCATATCTTTATACGCATTGTTACTGTGCCATAAATAACCAGATGATCCCCACTGGTACAGTTAAGGTTTCTTCCCTCCCTCAGATGCCAGTGCACAGCAATCAGATATACAACTGTAAAGCTTTTACCCATCCAAAGTGATGCACAGATTTTGGCTTTGACCCAGAGAAATCTATTCATTGGAAATCTGGCTGAGCTATGAAAGACCATAAGCAATTTCATTAACACTGTTTTTGATTTCCTTCTTCTCCACAGATAAACACCACAAATATAAGAGGCTACAATAGACATCCTGGGGAAGAGAGGAACGTACTTATCTTTTGTGTATCTCCAAGTCTGATTCATAACGAACAAACATCTTGCCTCCTCCTCAATATATTTTTTCTTAATGTAGAAATGAAAACTTCTGTAGAAAACCACAGAAACCTTTAGTTATCATTGTGATACGTTTATTTCTGCTAATCGACGGTCTCCTTTTGTTACTGGAGACCAGTATTACCTAGATTAATGGGTTTTCAAAAGAAATATACGTAGCTTATATACAGCTTATAAACAATAGTGATGTGCCTTTGGAGACATTTCACATTTAAACCAGAAATAACATCTTAATTTTTCAGCATGTCAAGATGATTTACAAAATACATTCAAACCTGTTTGAACTTTCTTTACTTGAAGCACTTCTTCCTGCACCCAATTAAATGTAAAAGAAAGTTCTATTTACTTAAACCTCACCTTAAAAATTTGCGTTGTGATCCTGCAGATACTTGAGAATGTCCAAACATGTGAGCTGACCCAATTAAGACTTTGCAAAGTATAATGGATCTCAAATATTCAAACTCCAGCGGTGGATGGATCATCAAGATCATGCAAAATGAAATTTAATACTCATTTTAAATAAACACTCCACTCCTAGTTCTGCTGGGATAGGTTTGCAGAAATGCTTCCCATAGAGAGGTAAAAAGCTGGGTTATTAGCTCAGATGCGCTACCATTGTGCTTCTAGGGATGCTTGGCTTTGGCTGAATTAAGTTGTCCAGCTGGAGTTGAGCTGGCTCCAGCGAAGTTATCGCTGCTGCACATTCCACTGTGCCCTGGGCAACCAGGGCAGCTCATTTCCTGGAACACGCCACCGGACCTGATTTGTCTCTCTGCACTGACATACTACTGTTCTCAAATTAAACCTTCCTGGAGCACTGGGAATCTTACTAATGGACCATGTCTCTGGAGAAGGCAGCCTTGCCTATAGCTATGGTTCAGCACAGCACCAGCCAGGTCGACTAGGAACAGTTTATTTACATCCTATCCCCTTACTCATGGATTGCTCTTCCTTCATCTGTCATATTTTAGCACTGTTGCCATAAATAAGGGAGATCTCGCTGAAGAACCAAGGTAAAGCAACTTTTCCAACTTTAAAATAGTATCTAAAGACACAACTCCTCTGCTTCTCTTCTAAATGATGCTCACAAGGTCCTCCAGGACCATGTCCTGCCTTCAAGGCTAACCCCAGGGCAGGGGACAGCCAAGGCTCTTCCAAGAAAGGAGATTATGTTTGCTACTTGAAGTATCATTGCCATCCACAGGGACTGGGAGTTACCAGTCAATCTTCCCCTCAGGAAGGCGGAAACAGGCCAGACATTTAGGGAAAACACCTAAACTAAAATCTAAACCTGAAACCTAAATAGGAAGCTGGGCACTTCCCATTTTTGAATCTAGCCTGACCGACAGAAATTCATCAGATGACTGGTCTGGCCCTTGCCTTACCTCCTGAAGAAAGCTGCAAGCTCCATTGTGCTTTCACTGAGTGTGGAGCGATTGTCAGATTCTTGGAGGATTTTTTTTTTTTGTGTGTGTCAATATTGTTAAATAAACACCCTCCACTCAAAAAAAACCCCAACCAACCCAAACTCACAAATTTTCATTTATCTCCTGCAGAGGCTGCACTATTTACCTACTTATTTGACAAGACTAGTTCGAAATGTCTTTTCTCAACCAAAGTTTTAATGACAACAACATTGTCATTAAAATGATGAGGGGTGAGGAGAAACTGTGTATCTGGGGCGGGGGAAAGAGAAAAAATGAGAGGTTTCACAAAAATGAAAACATTCCAGAAAGTTCAAATATTTAACGTCCTCAAATTGGTGCCCTGCTGCATGGGAACCAGAGTGCACGTACTTGTGCTCCCGTTTTCTCATCCAAGATGGTTCCATGCATCAAGGCACGTCTCTCGGGACCGTCTACAGTCTCTGCATCTCGGAGAAGAGAATGTGAACACGAGAACTAAAATAGACTCTAGGAAGGCACCGTGACAGCACAGCCAAATCAATGTGTTACTGTTTTGCATATGCTCTGCAGTTTAATGAAAAACAACATTTCCCAAAGCCAGAAGCCACTTCTCACAAAACGAGTCACTTAGGCAATCTCAGTATTTTCTGTTGAAAAATACTTTCATCAGAAACTTTCAATGAGCCCTGTGCTTCTTTATTTCTAGGCTGTCTTACCACAGAGTCAGCAGCCAGCAGCTCTTCCCCAAAGGCTAATGAGCTCTGCTTGGCTTGCACCATTGCATTCTTCAGTCTTGGCTTTTATAGCAGCTGCCTGTTCTCGAGGAGGAACTCCAGTATCCTTCTTTCCCAAAATGCCAAACCCGAACTTCTGGAGAAGAAAAGAGCACACTAGGCTCCCTCTCCCCTCACAGTCTTTCCGGGCATTTTATGAAGCTCAAGAGTAACACATCTTTTCTTTACAAGCACCCCAATAAGGGAACGAGGCCATTGCATTCCTGCCAATTACAAGATACGGAGCATGCAGGATGGTTCTTTCCAAACTCCACCTATGGCAGTTACCAAAATAACAGCGAGTCCTGCTTAAAATGCAGCTTGTGTATGCAAGACTTCCAGACTCCTCCTTGTAAGGGCCTGAACTTGACACCTTGCTTTAAAAAAACTAAACCTAAAATATAAATAGTTTCCCCTTTTAGAGACTGGGCACTTCAGAAAGAAAATCAAGGTGTGCTCACAGTAAGACCTACACCATATTCCCCTGACCTTTCTTAATGAGGAGGCAAATAGTTATTATCCTCACTTTGTAAATGATCACCATAGGTCATATGCACTATTTAACGACAAAAATTAGGCAATTCAGGCCTCTCAGAGCTCTTGTCCTGGGCTCTTTACAGATACTCACAGCTGTCTTTGCATCACTTACACTGTTAATATTTTGAGGTTTTCTTCACAAGCACAGAAACAAATTTGTTATTTTGAGGACAACAAAAGCTGAGATTCTGAAGAACAGGGTACTCTCGTTCAAGAATGGTTACTGCGCTGTATGTGCCGTCTCATTTAGAGCTCTGTCACCGATGTTTACAGCAGCTCAGTAAGGATGGGGACCTCAAGGAGAAAAGGCAATAGACTTGTCAGAAAACTCACACCACCAAATGTCACGGCTGGCTCTCCTTTCGGTTTTGGTTTTAAGTCTATTCACTTACACTGACCTCCTGATGTTTAAAAGGCCACACTAAACAAAAACAAGCCCAGGGAGCCCCAGCTCATCTCCATTCTCACTGCTGCCTATAAGATCACTCTGATGAAAAGTAACAACTGCATCTGCCTCTGAGAGCATCAGAAAAAAAGCATGGATATAAAAAAGGTCTAGCTTGGATCCTGAAACTTAAAAATCCCACACAATTAATCACTGGACTCAAACACAACAGTGTTCAAAATCTGATGCAAATCAAAGACAGGAGGAGGCAGAAGGAATGATAACTTTAAAAATGTGGCAGTGATCAATGAACCTGCAATTCTGCCTTGAAGAAGTCACTCTTAATCAAGCAAATGCTGTGTGGACAAATCTGAACAAAAATGGGGGTTTCATTTAAATAAAATAAAAACTTTGTTCAGGGAGAAGGTTGATTTACTATACAATATCTATAAAGATGTACTTTTGAATAGATTATTTTTTCTTTTTTTTTAAAGCATTAACTGTTCCTACTACATGTATCCTTTTAAAAGTCTATAGCAAATTGTCAAAACAGTTAGCCTGTCCTGGAAAAAATGTGAACGAAAAAATATATTGTCCAATAAATATAAAAATATTTTACAAAATCAAACCTAATACAAAAAATATTAATAGAAATAAAGTGGTCGGTTAAACACTTCAGTGGACATCACTGTAGAAAATTTTACTTCCACATGAATACTGTAGAAAATTTTACGTCCACATGAATACCACTTTTCTTTAAATTCTAAATTACATTTCAAATTGAAAAGCCATTTGGAACCAAACCCACATATATTTTTTTCAAAAAAGGGCAACAAGAGATATTGCAGTAATTTCTAAGTGCCATCCAAACATTTTTCAATTAAACAACAATTTTCAGCACAAAATAACTAACTGACAACAAAAGATGAGCCTTTCATCACCAAAGTCCCAGCAAACTCCACTTCCTCCATCAAAAAATGCAGAACTGTGCATCAGCTCTTTCATATGTATAATCTCTTAGTTTGATCAGGTTATTTTTCAGTTCTCCGCTGGTTTACTTAATTACATCAGCCTCCAGCATTTCAGTTCTAAGAGTTCAAGTGGATCTTTTCCAACTCCCTTTGCTGCAGACTGAAATGGGTTTTCCTGTATTGATCTTTCCTTTTGGCATTTTGCTACAGGGAAAAAAAAGCAAACAAAACAAACCGCTCTTCTTAATTAGTGCAATTGTGTCATACCTCTTTTATAACTTAATTCTGAGAAGAGGCAACTTCAAATTTTTTTTCTTTTATTTTTAATAAACGAAAATATTATTTACACTAGTATATTGTGTGGAAAGCTCCCAGAAGCCAAAAATAAGACTGATGGGAGAATAAAGGTTGACAGTAGACCTAGAGCTTGCAAATGAAAGGAAATTTGTTGTTTTTTTGTCGTGGTTTTTTTTTTTTGTTAAAAACAGAGGCTTGAGAAATCAAAACACATGATTTGATTTAGTTTAAGAATCAAGATACCTCATCGCTCTTGCAACAACTGAAGTCAATTGAGAATGTTGCCACTAACAAGAACCAGGATTTTCTTCCTTACATGACCACAAAATGGCATTTAGGACAAACTCGGGGACAGTGGTACGTGTCCACTCATTTCAAATCAATTAAGCCAAAATACACAATCGGCTGATTGTGCAATTACTTGTCTGTGCACATGTGCATTTCCATGCACATAATGCAACAAGAGAAGTGCTTTACATCTTACAAGTAGTGCTAAACACTCAAAAATGTTAATATGATTGCAACTATAAAAATGGCACAACTGCTCTACGGATACTTGTTTTTCCTTAATTTTGGCAAGAATGGTGTCTTAATATCATCTCAAATTTAACTTTTCACTTAATATATCTGAATTTTTACTAAAACTTCAACAAAAGCAAAAGGAGTAAACATTACCCTTTACATTTTTCATCTGTACTTCACATCGACAGAGTACCGAGGTGAAAAGAATATGACGGGATGAGTTCCCATCAGAACTGGTTATACTAGTTTCATTTTCTTTCTTTGATCGCAGATGCGAGTAAAGTAACGCAGCTGAACTTTTAAAATGACCATTCCCCTAGATATTTAAAATAAAGCACAGTTTCAGCTGTTGACAATTGCTCTGACATCTAACAGCAAAGAGACACTAAAACTTCAACGTGAGTCTTAAGCTGGCCTGTAAGAATGGACATAGACATTCAACTGTGATGAGACAGACCATGGTCCAGCAGATAAAACATTTGCCTTGGAGGTGACACTGTGCAGCTGGGACAGAAAAGGAGCTTCCAGAATCATCCATAAGGCCTCTGGCTGCATGGGCAGTGGAAGTCAGAAGCCATGATGCCCATTTTAAATGAGGCAACACCATAGCAAAAAACACAACAGAGATAGGCCTGGAAGAACAAGTGAGAGGCAGCCTCAAGGCCTTGACTGAAAGATAAAATACCTGAATAAGGCTTTTTTGAATATTTCTGATTTTTATCCCACTACTTTGCTGTTTAAAATGGTGCAACTCCGGGAGCAGGATCCAAAATCCTGAGTTTTCCCAATACATCTAAGCAGTTAACTAGGCTGCAGAATTGGGTTATGTCTTGCTTGTGTGCCTTATTTTTGAAGAGTGAGATAAGGATAAAACATCCCTGTGTGGCTTTTGCCATGTTTCTTATATAAATTGCTTCCTCTACCACCCTGAGGGTAAATCCTCATTTTAAAAACCAGATCGCTATCACCTTACTGGTTCCAATGGTCTTAGCGCTCACTACAGTGGTAGGAACCTCCACCACCCAACATGTTATGGACAGGCATGTGGCCTAAGCTCTGCACGATCAGGGAGGCAATGCTCAGTGATGTAGGTGTAAAAGGGTTTGACATCATTTGACACCTGTAATTGTGTATTTCATTCCTTTGTCCCGACCTGCGGGGTGAAGGAAATGAGGAAATGCTCTCCAGGGAAGGAATAGCAACACAGGGGCAGCGGTGACGCCAGGTAGAAGGGCCTGTTTGTCCACATACCTGCAGGCTTGCGTGTTACTTCTCTCCCACAAGACCCAGATTTCCAGTAAAACCTGTATTTCAGTTCCACGTACACAGGAATTTCATACTATTTTAGTATCTTTTAGGATGGCCTGATGCAGGTGTAGTTAGAGAAAGACTGAATGTCAAAGTCATTCTGGTGCTACTGTCTCATGACAACATCTACAACTTGCATGACAAAACCAACTTTTGGACTTGGCAAAGCTCTCTATATATGATAATATAAAAAAAACAGAAGTCTGTCATGGGCTAAAAACCTACATCTTTTCAGTGGTGCAGGTTGGCCCCACGTGGCTGCAGGGCCCTAGAAATAGTGGAAAGAAGCACCAGCATTATTCATCAGAGGTACGAAGAGGAGAGGTACGAAGAGGAGAGGCACATCCCTGACCTCTCACAAAGTGAGGGGCTGTGGGGCTGCCCAGTGAGTGAGATCGATGTTAAGGATCTGTGAAGACCTAGAGACCAGTCAGGAGCCAACAGCAGCCGGCCTAGTTCACGTCTGGATGGCTTCAGGCAAAGGGAATGTGTAGTGATGTCATTAAGGGGGTGGGTTTTTATCAGTTTCTGCTAATAAGCTTTGCAGATGTTACTGGGATGAGTTTAATGTTATTTTTCTGTCATTTATAACTTTATTTTTAATTTTTCCCTCAGAGCAAGCAAAGGCAGTAGATCCTGCCACATATTTCAACCTTAACTTGTTTTCCCTGCAGTATTGTTAAAAGTGTAGCTAAGCATTTTCTTTATTTTTATTATTATAGTACAAATTCCTACAACTCCAAAATAGCTGAAAGGATTATACTCTTGAGTTAATGAGGAAAAAATCTTTTTCAAACTCACAATGTGGAAAATTTCACTCCACAAAACAAATATTTTGTAAATTTTAGCATACGTGATAACAAAGAATTATAATGGAAACTATTTCAAATTTTTATTACAGCAGATCCTATTATAAACTATTTATAAAGATATTAACTATGGCTATATATACTTAATGTTTTCTCTTGAAAACATTAAGTATTTAATCTAAGAGAATGTCAATGTTAAATGCTGTAAGGACAAAGATTATATAGGATAACACAATGAAACAATAGAAAAATAAACACTCACACTCAGGATATTTTACTCCTATGTATTTCTACCTCCAGCATTTAGCTCTCAGTGGAAATCTGTTTGGTTTTTTTATTATTATTTTTAAACACAGATTTCACTAGGTTTACTCCTGGTTTATATTGGTTTGAGCTCTGGAAAAGAGTCACTGAATGCCTCAATTTTTATGGAAGGTATACTACTATTTTCCTTGTTGGAAGGTAGAAGGGGAAGGAAGAAGGATGGAGAGACATGATTTTCTTTCAAAGGATGCCTACAGGAAATTCTAAGCAATCACTGAAGTAAAAGCTGATTACTAAGTTACTTTTCTGCATTTACATGGCTAAATATTTCATAGAGAAACTTTCTACAGAAAATCAATACAAAGAAGACTGAGAGATCTCCGACTTATGAAACCACCTCAACCACCAACTTCAGATACTGTTTCTTCTTTACTTCTTTCAAACTTGCCTGGGTGTGCTCTATATCCAGACCACAAATGGCAAAGAAAAACTCACACACGACATATCCAGTAGAATAATCCAAGCTGTACAACACTGTCAGATTTACTGTCTGTCTTTACATACATCCTCCTTCCTTTGCATGCTGTAACTGGCTATCAGGGGTGAGGCAGTCTCTCTGTTATTTTAGGTTTTCCTGGCTGTCTGTCTTACTGGAATAGTTTGTGCTTCTCCTCTTTAGCTGGAGGGCATTGGATCATTTTCACAAACACATCACCAGCCACGTATGAAGGTACCAAAGGTACATTCCCCTCCAAATCTTCTATTTTTGGTACATTTCAATATGGTATTTTGCTGTTTCCTCCAGCCTAAGGATAGCAGGAGACTTAAGCAGCAGCACTTCAAAAGATTTGTGTATTCAAACAGTATTTTACAAGTGACTTGCCCATCCACACTAGGTATTTTTTTTCTAATTTGGAGATGGGTGAAGAATGTACAACACGGAAAGATAAAGAATCACATTTCCAGTAGCAGCATCATGAAGTCCTACACAGCCCTAATATAAATAGCAAAGTCTACAGATTAAAAGGCAACACTAAGAGGAAAGATTTTTAACCTACTTTTTAAAAAAGCTAAACAGCCTAGAAACTAAGATGAACTCAAAAACCCTTGGGTAGTCAGACACAGACATGACATAATCTAAGTTTTTCATTAAAGGAAATAATCAACTGAATACTTCTCAGGAGGGATTTTAATTTATTATGACACAGTTATTTGTTAGCTCAGATTAAACAAAAAAGCATTCCCCTGCTTTAAAAGGAACATGATATAGAAAACTGAAGCCTTCAACCCATACATACAGGGTTTGAGAAGCTTTTAAAGGTTTCAATCCCTAGACAAGAATTGTTTCGTCAGAGAATAAAAAGATTCTAAGTTTTTGGCCTTCCCCCTAAGAAGGACTCTAGGGAAGCTAGAGGTGATCAGAAGGGTTGAAGTAGATGTCAATCATGTTTGCCATCATAAAAATATTACACAAGCCACTGAACATCAGTAGGACTTTTGGTGCCTGGAGGCTTGAGTGTCACAGGCCGGAAGGGATTCCAGGAGGTCTCTAGTCCAAGCCCCTGCCCAAAGCAGGGTCAGCTCTGAGGTCAAACCAGGCCGCTCAGAGCTTGGACCAGTCAAAGCTTGAAACCCTCCAAGAACAGAGATGACGCTGCCTCCCAGGCTGACCCACTCCACTGCCTCACTCTCATGGGAATACATCAGAAAATATTTCTCCTTAGACCCAGCCTGAATCTGTTGCAACTTGTCCCTCTTGTCTCTCACCTTCCTGCCCTACACTGGTGTGAGGAGCCCAGCTCTGCCACCTCAATGATCCCTTGTAAGCGCTGGAGGGCTGTTAGGTACCCCTGAAGTCATCCCTTCTCCAGGTTGTCCCATCTGCCCCAGACCCTCCTCACAGGGCAAGTGCTCCAGCTCCAGTGTCTGGGGTCTCCCAAGCACCCTCTAATTTGTCCACATCTTTCGTGTGTCAAGTCTCAAAACTGGATGCAATATGTAGATGTGGTCTGACGAGAGCCATATAGAAGGGGGTAATTCCTTCCCTTAACTGACTGTCTGTACTCCTGCTCGTACAGCCCAGGTTAGGTTTCTTCTAGTTCACACAGAGAGAAATAACACCAGTGTTAGAAACACTTAAAACCATATGGAGGTTTTGTAATTGGTATCAGTATCGGTGTTAATTGAAAGGAAGCATTTTTTCCAAACTGGAACAGTCTCCCTCATTGTCCTCTTTGCTAATTTTATACGAAAAAAAGAATTTTATTTGGAAAAGATACGCACGAAAGTAGATGGGGCAACACTCCATACTGCCGTGACTATTGGATCTTTGAAGCATACTATAACCCAGCGAGTATTTTAGTCATCCAGCTCTTGGAAGGTAATTCTCTAAGGCTAGTTAGCTGTGAAATCCTCTCTACAAGGAATGAAGAAAAGTTATGTGACTGTTTCAAAGATTTATGTGTTTTCCTGTAGCTGTGGATTAGACACTTGTCTGAGACTGGGATTCATTGCTCCAAATTTCCCCTCCAAATCTGGGCTCCAATTTGCATCTTTGGCTGTAGAGAACTGACTCAGTATTTTTATTTGAAGGGAAAAAAAAAAAAGGCAGCAGTGGAAGTGGCATAAGAGATTTAAGAGACTGAAGATTAACATATTCACTTAAGAATTAGCAGGTTCAAGCTTGCATTTTCCAGCTCCCGGGAGAGCGCACTTCACACCTGGTTATAGGCTGCTGAAACTAAAACTCTGTGGAGCAAAGAGTATGAGACTCAGAAGGCAGAAGGATAGGGGAAAGAGACAGAGATCTGTAATCCTTCTTAAGGATCCTCTGCTTATTGCAAGCATCTTGCAGCTGACTCATGAACC
Source organism: Baryphthengus martii (assembly GCA_013396935.1). Taxonomy (NCBI): domain Eukaryota; kingdom Metazoa; phylum Chordata; class Aves; order Coraciiformes; family Momotidae; genus Baryphthengus; species Baryphthengus martii. The sequence goes on from VWZK01015767.1 coordinate 393,148, forward strand.
AGATACGTTTCATTTTTTTCAGCATCAATGAAAAATATGTATATTAAGTATGAATATTCGTGTATTGTTTACTCAAAGATGAATTTTCATGAATTTTTTTCACTCTTCACCACTGTTTTTTACATATGCTTTACATTTTCTTATTAAGAGCAGATAATTTTGGTCTCTTCTTCTCTAGAAACTCAAGAGTCTTTGTAGTATTATGCAAAAAGTAGACATCAACACCTATATTTAACTATGACACATTATATGCTTATATTATCACTTTTAATTTGACTCTGTTTCAACTATCTGGACTGTAAAGCTCCACAGTAAGTGTTTGCCTCAGGCAAAATTTTTTCTGGAAGGCATAAGCAAAAATAGTTCAGTCGTTTCAGAGTGAAGGTGGAGAAACCCCAGATTTGCCGATATTTATACAGCTGTTTCAATGAGAATCTCTTGCGCTTCCACACTCTGGAGCAGGGACTTGACATTTGGCAGAGAGGCTGCTCTCATGGCAAGGTGCCTTTGCTGTCGCAGTGAAAATTCACACAAATTTGACTAAAATAAAACCTCCTCAAAATACTGCTTGCATACGCTCTGCACAGGTTTGTTAGAGGCCTGTAATTGAATTATCAAAATATTTTCCTTGCATTATCTTTTCTTCCTACTCAGGCGACAGCAGCTCAAAGTCTCTTTATGGAAGGGAAAGCAGACACAGTGCTGACGTAGAAGAATGTGTGAGGGATGGGACAGGGACTGGGAAAGGTGAAGAGCATGACGGCTACAGGCAGATGGACCACAGTGTGGGTAGTCTCAGGTGTCTCATTTCTCTCCAGATAGCAGAGAATACTCTTTCTTCCCATGGAGTACTCCAAGGAAAATTATTATAGCCAAAATATAACACCGATTTTGAAATCTCTCTGCTGTTCTTCATATTAATTTTTATCAGTGCTTTATTCCTGCACATGTAGACCACGTGATCTTTAGTGCCTTGCAGCTGTGCTTATTAACATCTTACTTTTATTCATTTTTATGAGTCAAGGATTCTTTCCCCCAAGCATTCAATTATGAGACTTAGCTAGCTTAGGGAATTATAGAAAATTTCAACAGAAAGTAGATGTTTGGGGTTTTTTCCCCTCTCCCATTTGTTTTTTCTCAGTAAAGAACAGGCTTAAATAGCATAGCTGTTTGCTTATGAGATCAAATTTAATTTGAAAACTGCAGAAATTTTTAGCTCATAATGAACTGCTAATGATTAGTCAGCTCCTTTGGACATCAGAAAAGCACACAAACACATGCTGTTCCATGCATGCTCATTCTCAGGGACTGGATTCAAAGACTGAAAAGCAACAAAATCTTTCCTCGTCAATGACACTTTTAAATTCTGAGTGTTTTGAGAAGGTACATTTTAAAGCCTTTTCTGCTGTCACCGAGCAATATTTTGGTACCATAAATTAGACAAAAGGCGATTAAATAAAATGCATCAGTGAAGAGCCATCACTTAAACTTTTGCTCACTACCAACCAAATACAGTACCAGAGCTGATCAGGAGCTTGAGAAACGGGGTTTTCTAAACCCTGCTGTCTGCAAAGGAAGCAAAGATTCACTCATAAGACTTTCTCAATGATGCAAAAAAGAATTCCTTTCTCTCCTTTATTAAGATGTCTTAAAATTTAATCTGATGTTTATGAATACCTACAATCTCTCAGGTCTGAAAAGACATTTTTTTCCCCACCAAATACACTGATACAGAGAACCCTCCTTCCAATCAAGGACCTTGTGAAAGAAATCTTAAAGAGAGGAAAAGGTCTAATTTCACATTTTATACGAACGCATTCCCATTATCTGACATGGTAATAGCTTTTTGTTCTCTTTAAGAAAAAAAATACTAGAAAAGATATTTTGTAAATAGATTTTACTTTCTAACTGCCGATACTTTTAAACCAGACCTATGCGCAAGTCTTCCACAACTATTAAAAATTGCAAAATACTCTGCAAGTCACGTAGTCACTAAGACGCAATGGATATGTATTTATATTCAACGAAGCCTTTAGAGTTGTTCTACTTTATTTGAGCTAACCAGCAAGAGGATAACCAGCATGTCTCTTGTTTTTAACACTTAAACTCTCAGCTTCCTTATTTTAAGACCTAATACGGGCACACCCATACAGCACTTACCATACCCGCAGAATCAAAGAACTTAGGAGGGTTTATTTGGGAGGGTAATAATTTAGGCACATTTCACTGACAAAGAAGACCAGTTATTATTAGTAATAAAATTTACTTTCCTTTTGGAAAGATTACAGTATAAAAAGTAGGAAAATAAAATACAGTATGGGGTGTTTTATACAATCAATCGTGATAACAATAGCCTAAGAAAAGCATAGTTCACCATTAATGACTTTTTATTGCTCTGTATTTTCAAAGTGCTCTTGAAACATTATCTAATACATCTTAGATGTTTCTGTGTAGTGTTGCACACAGCATCTCAGACTCTCATTAAACGTCATCAATGGTTTAACTATTATGGTCATAAGTCACCACATCCATTCTCTTCCAAAGTGAAGGACCGCATGTTTTGCAAATTCACATCTTTAACCTCTCTGATCATTTCAGCTGTTAGTAACAAGCACAAAGTTATTTTTACTGTTTCTCAAAAAGCAAAGCTAAGCTCAGTCTTTCTAATTCCACCTCAGGTTATACTGCAACATAACCTGCCAATAACGTTACTATGTAAGAATGGCTCTTAAGAGTGGAGTAATCCTGACACAACCTATTAAAAGAGATCAGAAACATTCACCCACGTGTGACCTGTTCCCTTGCCTCCCCAGTCCTGCTTTAAGCTAGCTTTCAGCCCCTACGGATTCTGCCTGCTGTCACAGAGCAGCAGCCGGCAGAGCTGCATCCACCCTCACTGGTGAACTTCCACAAAGCACCTCTTAATTAGTGCAGGGGGTGGCTGACATGGTCTGGGTGAAGGTTCAAGTGCTAGATCATCTCCAGATGACTGATTTCCCAGATGAGTTGCATATTTTTGACTATAAAAATCAAGGAGAGGTGCAGGCAAGAGAAGCCTGGGGTCAAGAAGTCAAATAAATTTCTAGCAGCGTGAAGGTAGAAGTGAACAACACATAAATTACTGACTTAGGAACAATTCTAATGAATCAAATACCACTCTGAATGCACGCACAGTGTTGTTACTTCATCACTAAATATGGTCAAGTTCCTTTTATTATTTGTACAATTTTTGTACAACGTTCTGTAAGACATAGAGTCACTGAGATGAAGTGGATATCTATTAATATTAAATGAACTCTTTAAAGTTGTTTTATTTCATGTGAGTTAACCAATGAGAGAATAATAGCATGTCTCAATACGTCAACTCTTGTAATCACATTTCTAAATAAATACTCCATTGCAGTAGCTTTGTTTTTAAATTGAGGCAATTCGTTCACCTGAAGCGAAATGCACAACTTCTATTTAAATCTTTTAGAAGGATCTTTTTTTGCTTGTAAGGACACTTTTATTTAAATTTTGAGCTTGTGCAAAAACAGTGAAAATCAAATTGCCAGAATGCTTACGAGGTGAAACTGAAGAGGTAAACCATTTACACTTGATGTCTACAATCACTAATCCACAAGACATAGAAACACACGAATTACCACAGAGACATAGCACTTTGCCCAGTTGCCTTACAGTGGGTGAGAAAATTGAAGTTGCAAAGGCTACTAAGTGATACGGTCCCTCTCACCACCAGTTGCTGGAGCAGTCACCTTTCCTTCCACAAAGGCAAACCCATTCCCCAAGCTTCTCTCTGAAACCTGTCAGCTGAGTCAGAGAAGAGGCATCACAAAATTTTGCATGTGGCAAGGTCTGAGCAGAGTTTGAACTGTGGGGCTTAAATTCAGGGGACTGGCGGCAAACTGCATGGTGAGAGCTGACGGGTAGGATCAAATACATGTATCTGGGGGCGTGGAATAAAAGCTTCCATGAAAGGGCAACGACACAAGCACAGTGAAAGAGGAGGAGGCTGCTAAGTTGTGGGAAGCAGCCTAGCAAGAGTCATCATGGCTAGAAGTGTCAGCTGAAGTCAGGCTCCGTTTCGAGAGCAAAGAAATGGTTTCTTTTTTTTTTTAATTCCCGCTGTTTAATTTCACCCTCTAATGGCATTTAGAAAACACCATTTACTTTGATTACAGGTGAGGCTATAAAACGGAAAAGTTGCACAACTGCTTCTGCTTCAAGTCTGTATTCCAAAGATTTCACAACCCCTGAAATAACCACACCACACTCCCCCACTGAATCCACTCAGTGGGGCTCAAAAAATCTAGAAAAAAACCCAAAATTCTTTTCCCCCTCCCCCCAGGATCACACATGAAAAAGGACTTGCATTCAGCAAGTAGAATAAATGAGTTTCCTACTAGCAGAACTGACGCCTGGAACTGTAACTCTAATGCTAAATTACATTTTTGCCATTTCAAGCAATCATCCATATTCTTTAGGTATAAGAGGATAGTTGGTTGCATCACTTTCAGAAGCAAGGGATTACACCTGAAAGAATGGAAAACTAGCTTTTAAGTAAATATTCCCAAGGCAGGACCTAAAACATTACTAATATTAGAAGTGAATACACTATTCTGAAGACTTTGTTTCCATTTCGATATAAGATTAAACTATTAGCACGAAGAAAGAACAGTCTTGAACACTAAATACTCTTGCATCTCTGAAAAAATTGGAAAAAAGTTCCTCGTGGTACCAAGTATATATGCCCTATGTTCTTCTTCCACGTTTGAAAGAAGGGTATCGTTCCTCTATATATAATTATTATAGAAAAAAACACATAGGAGATCAAAGAGCTGCAAGTACATATCTAATCTTGTATTAAGTCAGACATCAAACTCCCTCTAAAGTCTAAATTCCTCAGTTTTCTCTATTTCCCACACAACAGCTTAAATTTTGGCTTAATCTGTGGTAACGTAACTGTTTGACCAACTCAGGCAGTGACGGTAGGGAACAGTTTGAAGACAAAACTTGTTACTGCCGGCACTGGGGACACAATGGCACGGACCTGGTCAATCTCCAATCTCAAAACAAGTTCAGCTGTCAGTGTGAAAAATAACAGAGATGTAGTTAGTTTTTTACTCAACTGACGTGACTCATCAGACTTTCTTACCTGTACACACCACTCTTTAGGTAGGTAATACAAACAAGAGACAGAACAAGCCATTAGAGGACTCATAAATCATTTAATGGAACAGCATCCAGGTCCTGCACACTAATACTTTCTCTTCAATATAAAATGGCAGTTTTAAAGTTACAGATGTATGCCAATAATTAGATGCTCAGACTTAAACAAACCAGAACAGGGAGGTGGTTTACAACTATTCTCTTAACAGAATCTCTTGGCTTCCCAACAACACCTAAAATAGTGCCTGGACTGCCTGATGTGGCTGGAGAACCTCAATAGCTTTATCTAGCATATCTATGAACAACAAAAACTGGGATACAGACTTGTCACAAGTTATAGTCTTCAGGTTAAGGACTTCAACGGAAGTAATTTAAGTATGATAACTCATTAAAATTGTGCTCAAAAGCTGCTACTGTGTCACCTGTGTCACAAAAACACTTGTCAGAAAACCAGTCATTAATGCCTCTATTTTATCTCCTGCATAGAAAGGCTGCAAAAAAAAAAAAAAAAAAAAAAAAAAAGGGCCCCTT
>VWZK01015767.1:398864-524267 GCA_013396935.1 Baryphthengus martii
AGGGTCTCCCAATGTTATCTAGATTTAAGTTGTATGTCCTGCATAAGGTCAATTAAGAAATTTTCAATCTTGCTTTACAAACCATCTTCACATGAGATCACAACATAAACCATCTGTAGGATGGCTGAATAAAGCTGACTGGCATTTGGCAGAATGCAGTAACTTGTATTGCAGATTTGATGTAATTTCATTCAAACACTTAAAAAACTTTAACTAAAGTTATTTAGATGTGAGTTCCACCATCACTCTCAATCTGTTTCAGAAATACCAAATCTGAAATCTTAGAATATTAAGAAGAATCTTAACATTTCCGCTGCCTGCACTGAACCACTTCAGTTCACATGGACTCCTTCAGGGCGTTCAAAAACTGTGTGGTCCAAAGTCTCCTTGTGGGTTTCATTCCATGAGCTGCCAGGCCATTCCCAAGGATAAAAAGGAGCCTGCTTATTTCCCAACAAGCTTGACATGGTTTTGCCGTTTCCTGAATGAGTGTATCAGTCCTTGGCCACCATACAAATCATCTAGTCAGGACAGGTTATTTTTATAGTTCCCAGATGGTCTTTATACACTTTCATGCATGACATGAACTTTGCAGGATACAACCACTCTAGTGACCTTGGTACATGCGAAACTGTTTTCTGGAAGCAAAGAAAGGTAGGAGTTGTGTTGTGTGTGTGGGTACATCTATTCATAGTTATGTCATGCACTTTTAGCGAGCACTGCATCATTTTATTTTCACAATGTACCTTGGCATTTGTCATTGGCAGGAGTACAATTTGTGTCATTAAAAATATACTGTCTCCAGTTTCAGTTCATTCTAGTTATCTGCTACTTCCAAAGCAATGAAAAGCCATTTGCATTCAGGAGTCGATTGGTACTTCTGACCCCAGCTCTGTATTTTGACAGCGAACATTCAGCAATATCACCCATTTCTGAAATTATATTGGAGATGATACTGTTGATATTCAGAGTTGCTGAATAAACTCTACCAAAAGACTCTCTTGAGGCTGTCTTCACATAGTCTTGGAACTAGTATGAAAAAAGTCCAGATTCAAATATTTTGACCTCATCATTCCTAAAACTATATTAAATAATACAAGCAACTACCTCTGGGAAACCAAACAGAAACCATACCACACATTACACTCCTTTCTGAGGACCACCGGTTATTCATATAGACTGCTGCTTAACCAAACGGGTAATTTACCACCTGTATAACAATTCATGTAAATGGTGTTAGTTCATTCAATAAACCCAAACAATTTTGACGCAGTCAAGATGTTCACAGCCTCTGAAGGCTTCTTCCACACTACTGAGTACCTAAAGCACAGCAAAGCGTGACTGCAGTTTGGGAGACTACAGAGGAGGTGGAATCCGTTATACAAAAGTAGAGATGAGTGTTTATCTGCCCAAGAATATAAGTTACTGGGGAAGAATTTGAAAAGTGTTCCTGGTGCTCCAACCGCCCTTTTTGGCTCATTACTGTGTAGCTCCAGGCCATAACTGAAACCAAATTACACATCAACGAGGGGTATTGACATATGACAGAAAAGGCTTGCAGACTTGGACTTGTAACTAAGACAGCAAATAACAACTTTTGTATGACAGCTATTCCGGGCACTTGCTAGACTGGTTTTCATATTCTGCTTTACTTCTGGGAACCACATCAACTTACAACAACATAAAGAAAAGTTGTTGATGATGATGATGAATGGCATGTTGGTTTCAAATAGGTTTATATATAGAAGATGAGAAACATTTTATGGAGCTGCAAATAGAACAAAAATGTGACAGCACACACAAAGCCACAGGACACAACAGAAAAGATGCAAAGATGCAATGTGCTGCTTTTCTCTTGCTTGCAACAATTTCATAATTTTAGCATAGTGCTACATAAAAATTCACCAAGGGACTTTGTTTTCTCTCTCCGTTAAGGACTCAAGGGAAAACTCTGTTCTGAGTGTCTGAAGTTCAAATTACACTTTCCAGTACTAAACTCCCTGGTCTACACCTTGACAGAGAATTGACATTTTGCTTTCTTGTGTTCAAAACTTTCTACAGGAGCAAGTCTGGTACTCAATACAATCACACATTAACTTCTCTGACCTCAAAACTAAGGAAAATAAATTCCCCTGAACAAACTAAAAGGAGAAAGGCCACCCTTGGATAGCTGAATTGTGCCCGCAAACATGGCAATAGACTATTATTGGAACCAGAAACACGTTTTTGTTTGGCTGGCTTAGCCACAGAAACCAGGGGTAAAGGCAGAATGAAGTCCCCAGGTATGTGCTCTAGGCCCACTCCAACTTGCAGCCTGGAAGGTGACGTGGGTCTCTCCAGAGCTTTGCTCCTTCTGAGCTCTCACTCACTTTGGTCAGAATTCTGCAGGATGGGCAGGGAAGGACTCTTGCTCACTAACTGCTGGAGCAGAGTGTGTCAGAGGCGTACACCTGTCCTGCAGCCAGGACAAGGTGCTGTGACAAACCTCCAGTCCATACTGGCAGAGGATCAGCATCCCAGGGCCACTGGTGTCACCTCACAAGTCTTAGTGCTACATTAGATGGTACCTTAATATGAACAGCAGCAGCGACTGGTAAAAACAAAGGGATAAAAATTTGGTTGTGTGGGTTGTAGATTTGTTTTGTGACCTTGATTTACATATGAAAGGGGGTGTTTTGTCAGCTTCAGTCAGGGAGAGGTAAGGTGGCTTTGGTAGAGGACTGATTAAATGGAGGGCTTATCTGGCAGCAGAAGACTCCTGTCATGGCCCTTTCCACCACAGCACCAGTCCTGCCACTGAAAATGTCTCTGCACAAGAATAAATGCCGTGCAGGGGCAGCAATGCAGGTGTAACTCCTACCCTACAATTAAAGTGCAAAATTGTGTCATACATTAAGAGATCTATGCACACAATGAATTATTTTTCTCCACTAAAGTGAAAAATCCTGTTTGAGAAAGGATTTCACGAGCATTTTACAATCTGTCTTTAGCTCTCATCTTAATGTAGTTTGAGTCAGATGATAAATGGAGTCCAAGGTAAATCCAGAGATTAATTACAAATTGTTAAAGTCTGTTTATATTAGCTTAAAAACATGTGTTTAAAAGACATATATTAGTTTTCATATCCTACACAATCCCTCTTGCCTTAAAAATCTCGGAACTATCCCAAAATTTAGTAACAGCTACCTGCACCCAGGGAGGAAAATATCGTGCAGAGATAAAATCCTTTGCTACAAAGTCTTACGTTTTATCTTGCATAATCCCTAAACCATTTTCGTGCCAGAGAAACAAAAACGCCTGTAGTACTGAAAATTACAACATTTGTTTGGAATAACATACTTGTGAATTAAACCATCATTTGAACATTGATATTAAAAGCAAATATCCCAAGCTTGCTCCATATTGTCCCAATTATTTTTTTTATAATTCAAAATAATGAGAGAAACTAAACAGTTTAAGCTGAAGACTGATTCCTGAAGATTACATTTGATTCTCAATTCCAACTCCACAACCTTGGGAAATAACACTTAATCATTTTACTTACAGTCCACTGTAAAATGCTTTATAATAGTTCACTTAGGATTCATCCACTGGTGTTTTGTGGTAATTAGCTGGACAAAATTTACAGGAAAAAAAATGAAATGAAAAACAAGATGATAATGAAACCTTGACAAAGGATATAAACTACCACACATCTTCACTTTAAAAATTCCCTTCAAGATACATCATCATCACTATAATCAAAAAAACAACCCTGACTTTGAATTCAAGGTTGATTGAATTTCGTCACGCTCCCAACCTTCCAGTTTCCTGTTAATTCAAATTATTAATTGGCAGATATCCAGAAGAAGCAGGGGAGGGGAAATCTAATTTGTGCATGTACTTAGAGAACTAAAAACTCCCTTTACAATTGCTTATCTTCATATTCCCTCTGTTCATCTTCCAGAAAAGCCACAAACTAAAAGCAAAAGCACCTTCTTAGTGGAAATGAATGAAGTGCTAAAAGTATAATCCCATTTTTCAGCAACCACAGGAACACACATACCTTGCCTTTTTTGCTCCCCTTGTTTTCATCACTGGTAGCAGCTATTTTTTAACTGCTGCACAACATGGCAAGTCCCTCTGACAAGAGATACAGAGCCTCTTTCCCAAAGAATTTGCAGTTAAAGTTCTTGACTAAATCCATTGGACTTATTAAAGTAAAGCACGAGACTTTATGGCTTTCAAGTGAAGCAGAGGCAGGACAGTGATCCTGGGGTACCTACAGAACCTCATTACTTCCAGGTCTAATGGAGGGACAGTTATGAGGAAGAAGAGGGATGCATGGGTCTACATGTAAGTGCACAAAAAAAAATATTTCTCCACGTTCTCAGCTTGCTTTTTCTTACATCATCTCTCACAATTATTTTCTCGTCTTTTATCTTTTCTTTGTTATGCTTTTAGAATTTCCCTATTTCCCCTCAGGGTTTGGGGTATTCAGAATGAAGGTTATCTTTACGTTTGAGCGGGTGAAACTTTACAGTTTTCTATTTCCAAGACACAGTTGACTAAACTTGGCAACATTTACAGTATCTGCTGAAATCAACACTTGACTTCCTCTGTACCAAGTAGCATTAATTAGACAACTGACATTAAAAAAAAAAAAAAGAAAGAAAGAAGATGATCATCCGCCTTGTTTTGATATCAGTCACTTTTTACAGCTACCATTAAATGAATGAATGTTTAAATCTAGAAATATTTGTAGCATAAAAAAAATACACAAAAATTCAAACTCAATTGTGCCAGGTTATGTGGGCAGTAGAAGGGCTGGAGCTAAAGTAGTACACAGAATCACAGAACCATTTAGGTTGGAAAAGACCTCTAAGATCATCGAGTCCAGCTGTACAACAAATGTATTCATCTGCCTTGCGATTTGTTCCTTCCTGAAACCCCTAGGAATGCCTGACGTCCAAAAGCAGAAAGCCTGGGGCATTCCAGCTGCCACTGGCAGGTGACCCCACGAGGCTACAGGCCACTTAGGGAGTGGGAAAACTGCACTGTAGGGAGCTCAGCCGCTGTTGGGTAGATTTAATATGGCTCCATGGCCCCATCAGTGAGGTTTTGCACTTCTTGCTGCATGGCCTGCAAAACCATTTGAACAAAGGGATTATGGATGTGGGATTTTATGTGGCTTTTCATGACATCATCCCCATAGGCAAACGGAATGAAATTGACTTTGGGAAACTGAAAGCCAACCTGCAGAATGTTGGGTTTTTTCTTGCACATCACTTCTAAGAAGATGTCTCAAAGTGAAATTAGCTCAGATCTTTAGAGGCAATACCTCAATAACCCTTTCTGCAGTGCTGTTGCCACAGACAGGTACAAACAGCTGTATCTGATCAAAACTTATTCAACTATTCGTCTGTTGCACAGGGAGGGCAAGTTACACTTAACTGTCTTTCAACAGTATGGACTCTGACTAACTCTAAAAAGAATAAACATTCCCTTGTTACCATGTTCTCGGTATTTGGAGAAAACACTCCTACATTAAAGATATTCGAGTCACAAACCATGCTGACACCTTCCAGAGTCCACATGTAAATTAGAAGGCATCATTTAGCCTTTACCATAACCAAATGCCCTACAAACATAAGGGGAGTAACAGCTTATTTCAGTAGGCCCGACACGCAATTTGAGCGTTTCAAAAGGTGGTGCGCCATTACGCACAGCACACAGAAACTCATTTTTCCATCGCTCCCCTCTGCCAAATCTTCACATATTCGGAAATACTTCAACTGTTCTGCCAGTTCCAAGAGGTAAATCATTTTAATTGTTGTTTAAATTGACTTGGAAAAAAGATGCACCCTGTCACTCCTTCCCCAGGCGCTGGGGTTCTGCAAAATCCAGTGACATCTTCACCACATGCAGTAAATAACCACATCTTGTTTTTAAGCCTTGCCCACATCCTTTTACCTTCATTTCAGCTTGGTGGCCCTAATTTAAGTAGTGGCTTACTAATTAGATGAAATAGCATTAAAAATGCCTGCAAAACCAATCAGGAATCAAGTCCCAGTGGCTGTTTTGCCTTGAATGGGCTAATTTCCTTAGTTGCCAGATCAAAGGTACTGCAGATGGCAGAGATGTAAACAGCAGAACTCAAACTTGAGGATTACAATCAAATGCCGCTGATGAGCAAATCAAAACTAATAATTAGAGCTTTTATAAAATGCATAGCAAATAAAAGGTTCAAGAGAATTTTACAGATAGTGCAGTTCCTACTTGCTCCCAGGTCTGTGTACTTAACATTTACAGTACTGATTAGGTATAATACAAATGGGGATGAGAGGAGCATAACAGCGACTGGTTTTACTTCAACACTGGACCAAAAAGCCTAATAATTATATGAGATTACACATCATCCACAAGGAAATCACTGTTGTTTTCAATTGCTAAATTGAAATTACTAGGGGGAAAAAAAGTCACTACACATTTAAAGCCATGACCGAACAACTTTTCATATATTGCCTATGATCCTGAAGGAAAGGAGGTAATTTCTAGGGGCAGAATGTTAATTTTTGTGTGCCGTATCAGTTAAAAAGTCTATATGCTAACAAAAAGCCATTTTGCATCATTTAAAACAAACCAGAGTGGCTAAATTAACAGAACTACTCAGATGACAAGAGGCAGTACACTATAAATTATCACTGGTTTTAGGGGTTTTTATGCCTAGTCTTTTGGCTCAGATAATACGAAATACGGCAGTAGGAAAATCTGATCACAGATGCATGAATCTATCTGCTTTATCAGTTTAGTTTGAGTTTAAAGCAGTTTAAATGAGGTTTGATAATAAAAGGTGACAGAACCAGATCAAATGGTACAAGTGATTTGATTAGCTTCATGCTAACCATTACGGGTAGATTTAATTTAGAATGGAGCGATCACGTCTGACTGTGGTAAACAGCTCAGCATCTGCCTTCCAAGGTAACACCTTCACAGGAGACAGAGATCTGCTGTCTTTGCAAAGCTTTTAGCTAAATCTCCCATTTCGAGCTTCTGGTATCTTCTCAAGACAAACAAGTGCAACAAAAAGAACGATGCAAGTTCCTGGAACACCAAGAAATCACTTGATTAATAAAATCTGATGTATAAACTCTCTCTAAATCTACTGAAAAGCATAATTAAAATTATGTAAACAAGCCCTGGGGCTGAGTTTAGCGGTCAACGAGAGCAACTAGGACAGAGCCGCAGCAAAAATCATATACGTAAAAGATTTCGTCAACCTATCAACTCCAGTAGTAATGAACATGCCGCAGTACCAGAAATATTATTTCCTCCATCCTTGTAAAAAACAGGACTCCTATTTAGCTCTGTCTTTCAAAAAGACATGCAATTCTTCCACTGCACTGCAACAACAGTTTAAATCAATACAAATGCAATTTTATTTGCCACCAATATATTTGTGTCAAAATTTTAGGAACGCAAAATGTAATATAATGATGTAGACAATTACATAGCAATGAGCTCTTAACATTTGCTCGCCTGTGAAATCCTAAATCCAAACAGACTCAAGAGTCAAGAGAAGAACATATCAAAGAGGCTAGACTTTAAAAAACCTCCAGTAAAGTGAAAATACTCTTCACTCACAGCACTACATGCAAGGTGAGAACAGACTTACTGATTACACGATGGGCGACCACACTAAGAGAGAGGTCTGAGAGACGTGACACCATCAAAGCTTTGGGGAATGACTGAAATAAGCCCCGCGAGAGAAATGGAAATCCTTTATAAGGGGATTTTTTAAATTCTCAAAACATTGACATTGATGGAAAAGTTAATATAAAAGAAAGATGATTAGTTTATAGAAACAAAAAAAGGAAAAAAACAGTTGGCAAATTTGTATTTATACCTACTACAAAATTGGCAATAGGCAATAACAAGCTTAATCTACCTCAGACAGATACCTGGTTTTCCCTCACTTTGGGATTTTGGCCACATTGATTAAGCATCTATGAAGCGGAGGGTCCCTAGGCTCCAGGCTCCTAGCTGGAGTTGTCAGACCGTTCTTCCTCCCCCCTTCCACTCAACCTCTCTGACCCCACTGCTTCTATTGATCCCATTCCTCATCCCCTAGAGCACAGTCTTCAGATCGATGTCATCACAGATAGCTTTGCTTCTTCGACTTCTGCTGTTCTGGCTTTGAGTTATTTTATTTAAAACTGATATTCTATTTGTTACTTTTCCTTTTTTAATGATCTTTGCGTAATTTTAGACATCTGCTTATGGGGAAAATTTTCACTCTTTGAGCTTGCAAAGACTGTATACATTAACAGACTTTCAAAACATCTGATTATTATTAATTAAAAATATCTAGTTGTAGCCTGAAGCAGATCATTTGCAAAGATCTATCAGTATCTAGAGAAATCAAATGTACACATATAAAGGGAAAACAGCTTTTCCAGTTTACTAATAAACAGAGCTTTACCAACTCAAATTGTTTAAAATACTATCATCCCACTATGATTAATAGTTTGATGTAAAGTTAAGAGTTGTTTAAAAGAAGGAAATGAACAAGAATATTGGAATGATACTGTATAATCTGGAAAGGCTTGAAGCACTGTTTTGGGAAAACATGGCTGGAAAGACCACCTGGCATATCAGATACCAAGTTTAGCCTTAGTCATATTTTATCACAGCTGAACTTTTGACTCACAAAATAAAGAATTTAAAAAAAAAAAATCATGAAACTGGCAGGGTAAAATGAGGTTATTGTACTAAAACCTGAAGTAATATATTTTTAAAACATGGGATTAATTTACATTCGAGGTCAAATTCTGAAGCAAATTATTAAGCCTCAAATGACCATAGATATTTAGTATTTGTATTCATGGAATGGAATCACATAAGTAATAAGGAGACATGGTTTCATTTAAGACTAAATTACAATGTTTATTCAAAAAGGTGCACTATACCCTTCTTTTACGCCAGTAAAAGGATTATTGTTTTTGCATGATTATGCTCAAATTTTAATATAGAGGAAAAAACTCATTTCATTGACGAAATGTATTCATGTCAAATCTTTTTTGGAACAAAGTTTGTAACTTGAAAGCTCAAAGGACAAATAAGCATGTTTTCCGCATTTCATTTCCCTACAGACACTAAGAAGATATTCTAGCATTAAGCAAGTCTTTAACATTGAACTTATTATTAACAAGGCAAGATGATTAACATGCTTAAAGTCTAGTTTAAGTTATATGGGCCATGTGATTCAATTCCTGTTTAAAAGCCATCAGCTACATATGAATTACACCAAGACTTCTCCAAACTAATTTTGTTTGCTCTTGGTGTTGAGTAGGAGAGGCTGACACAGCATCAGCATTTGAATGCTCAGGATATATTTCCATAGAATTTTGAAGCAACTCCTTGCTACACCTTGACCTGGAACAGCATTTCCAAACTAGCAGTCCAGAAATTGCCATTAACTATGGTAGAAATACTTTGTAAAACAGATTGCTGTTTTTCTGATCTTGTCAACTGAACTTAACGCGACACATTCTAAACATATTTTTAGACAAAACAGCTAGAAGGCAAGCTTGCCTCGATGCCTTTTGCAATTTCAAAAGGAAGAAATGGTTGGCAAAAGTATACTAAGAAGCTGTAAAATACTACCGCAAACAAATTGCAACTTGATCTTTCACACATACATTTTTCATAATTGCCTATCTAGGTAAAAGTTATTAAATTTGTGATGTACTACATACATATATAATTAAAAGATCATAGACAGCTAGTTGATACATAGCGTAAATAGTTGAGTATAAATGTAAAAGTCTTTTTCATCTGCAGGCCAGTTCAAGTTCCATGTGGGAATGTGACGCAGCTAATCTATTAAGGAGGCTCTCAAAGAGTAACCTACAGGGAAGCTTTAATCATGTTTTTTTTCCTAATATCTTCCATGAAGCTAACCTCAGGATTTTTGTTGCACTTCATATTTCAATGAAGAGAGAAAATGCCTAGGACAGAGTCTTGGACTCACTGGAACCGGTAAGAAAGGGGCCAGTGGCCTTAGACCAGCTATTACCAATAAGGATGAGTAAAGATCACTATAGTACAATCTCTTCAAAACATGGTATCATTGCCTTTTTATTCAAGAAGTATTCTCTGAGTCAGACTGGGACCTCTTCTGTACTGTGGAGAATTAAAACCAACATACTTCAAAAATTAGTTTTACCGTGTTGAATGTAATCATTCTTTAAACACACAAACTAAAAAAAAATATATTTTTTTTTTCTATCAAGGAATATAAAAATTATTAAGATGAATCATTAGATCCAGAGACCTTGATTATAGGGGGGAACTGAGTAGGGACTAGAGAGAAATTATTTTGTATTTCCTTCATCAGAGATACATAATCATGCTACAGAAGAAGTCCTCTATGATTGATTATTCTGTTTATTAGGATTGGAAGCAAGCTAGATAAAAGGGAGATTAATTTGCGCATGCATCAGTTGAACTAAGCTTATTTAAACTGATTTAAGTTGACGATAAACACAATTTGTGTTACAGAGATTTGAGACGCTTGCTAATTTATGCTGTAGCTCACAGAGTAACGAATAAAAAAAAAAAATGTGTAACCACCTCAGATATGACAAAAATTACAAAACTACTTTCTTTTTCACCACAGACACACTGTTTGCAAGAGTGTCTTTTCAGTTCCCCATATATTTTCCGAGTAGGTAAGGGTCACATTAACCTAATCTCCCGAACCATTTATTAGTAGAAGATAGAGCACTGTACAACCCTGGGAAGCCACCTCATGGGTGAAGGTCTGAACGCAATACGGGTTATTCAAAGCGAACGGGCTTTGCACCAGTCAATACAAACAGTATTTTGAGACGTACAGCACCAACGGTTGCGCTGAAGTAGAACTGGGTGTGCCGCAGCTGTCTGCCTCTGCTCCTTAACTGGAGCTTACTGTTCCTCACAGCTGAACCAGAGCAAAGGACTGCCTGATCTCTCCTCGCATTCCTTAAAGTTAGAATGTCGCGGTACGTTTTAACAGACTTCAGCAAGAGTTGGCTGGGAACGGACTTTGTTCTCAGAGAGTCAGGAACACTAAAGTGCACTGCTCTTTCAGTTCAAGTGCAGGCTCTGTAACAGCTTAAATCACCACAGCTTTTTCTGTGGTCATCATTCAGTCTCCAACTATACCACTACAACAATTTCACTAAGTCAGTGTAATCACATTTATGAAAGAAAAGCTTGGGCCAAGACACTCCATTACAAAGCCAAGTGTGAACCCGTGACCTTAGTGTATAACTAAAATGCAGGATCAGTGATCACCTGCTTCTAATTCCATTTATGATTAATTATACCTGAAATCTCACCAGTTCACACCGAAAAACTACATCTTAACTGTCACTACTATAGATAAGTAAACTTTACAGAAAAAAAAATAAATCTCATTTCTTTTCACTTAGAGAACTCAGAGTGAAGATCAGACTGTAAAACATCATGTGAAAATGCTCACAGGCTCCCTGAAGTTGGGAATTCTTCCGAAATTAACTGATGTTAAACTGTATATTGGGCACAAACCATTAGCATGTCCTCCTATCTATATAACACTACAACTATCCATAAATTATATTGATGTTCCATTAAATCAAAGCTGTTCAGGTAGGAACAGCTCATACCAATATGTAAATATCAACACAAATCTTACACATCTCCAAGGCTTAATTTATGGAGGACAACCTACTGAAACAACCATTACATAACATGCATGTTCTGTTTCTGTGTGGAATGACTGCATGAGACATTCGGACATTTAGGAGTATGTTTAACTACAGTGCCTGTCCAGTAATTTAATTTCTACAGTGAAATGTGATAAAAGAATTCACTTTCAAACAAAAGCTTCAAGGGAATCAATCTTTCAAAAGCAGAAAATCCTGTTCTTCTGAGGAAAACTTTCCTAATTCTGTTTGGGAAGCTGCAGATTTACTGCACAAACATAGTCCCTCATTACAGATAGCTTGCAGAAGACATTACGTCTCTGGAATGTGCTACACACAGTGTTTCTGCAGTACATGTAGGAGGATCTATCTGAGTATTCCAAAACTGCTGCAGCCTAAGCTGAATTCACAGACCTGGGCAAACTTCTGCAGGTCTTCCTAGACTCGTAAAGCAGACTTCAGGTGGATGAAGAAGAATTCTTTGTCTGCATGAAGTCTCTGCTGAACAAATTCACAGGAGCAGTTTCGGGCAACGCACAGCTCTACTCTCACCCCTGTGGCAAGGCGGTACGCTCATGGAGCGCACTTTTTGCTTGATCTGGCACTCCAGGTAACCTAAATATACACTTATTAATGATTACAACACTCTTTCTCTACTCCACATATATTCTACTAGTACTTTCAAGTGAATGGCATGGTGAATGTGGTATCCTAATGTGCTCTATAGGTCAAAGGACGGAGTACAGGATTGTCACAGTCCAGTTCTAAAAGGTCTGAATTAGGCCGTAAATAATGACCAGTTTAGTTTAAAAATCAAAGAATAGTGCATTTCACCATCTTACTTTGGAATGCTAGCATTCTCAAGCCTCTCTGCACCATCATCAAGATTTAAAAAAAAAGCCAGAAAAAACCCCAAAGCAATAATCCTATTCCACTAGCAGTAGTTCCAAACACTACCGAATAAAAGCAAGGCTGAAAGCAATTATCTTAGAAGTTGGCCATGACTGGAATAGCAGTTTCCTCATCTCTCCAGCACAATGTAAAGGCATGAAAATTGTTACCTAATAGACAACTTCGTGTTCCAGTTAGATATACTTTCTTCTAGCTTGGCTGAAAGGCCAAAAGATACTGATTAATTAACATTTCATGAATAAAACCGGCCTTCAGTTAACTATGATTCACCAAGTCGCAAGAGAAGTATCAGGGCATATATAAACAAAACTCTGCGTTACCTTTGAAACAGCTGCAAATTTAAAGCATGTTTATTCTTATGTTATTTTAAAATGCATCTATTTCTAAAAATATTTATGACAACAGTTCACTATTTTTCAGCGAACAGACACAATGCCATGTGACTCATTTAAGAATAACCACACACTATGAATAACGAATGCTGAGTAGTCAAAGGGAATAGTTCATCTGTAGGCTCATAGATGCCATCCTGTCCATGGCATCTAATACTTGAAAAACACTTTTATAAGTCAAAATCAATACACAGTTTACTAACTAAACCCAAGAATTATAGTATAAAGGATATTGTTTAAAAGTAGTTTCATTTTTCTAGTTCATAAATCTAACTGGCCAATGAAATTATTTGGTGGGATCAAGTGCCCACAGCATCTGTTGTTACCATACAGAAAGCTTTCCCCTCTCTGCCTGTGCAATACTATTGATAAAGTTCTAAATAAATAAAAACAAATCATTAAAATCACTAATTGTAAAAAAAATTGTCAAAGTTGTTAAAGAACAAGAATGCACAGCTTTATTACAATACTTTTCAAACTCTCAAAATGCTCTTGCAAGCCAGCTCTTTGATTATAGGGGTTTTTTCTTTACTTTTGCTGTACAAAATTTAATGATCTTCTGTAAAAAGACACATATTTCACCAAGATCAACCACCTTAATGCTGACCTTCATGAAGAATGAAACATTCTTCTCAATCACACCAAATGAAGGCTTCTGAAATGATTCTGAAAAAATACTGTTCTGGAAATATTTTTCAAAAAGAATATTGAACATATTCTTTTGTTAATCTGTGCCAGTGCACTTCTACCAAAAATAGTTGCTCTATTGCATTTGATTTGTGACATTCTCAAACTGCACCCCTTCCAAGCTCCCTGAACAACAGAAACCTGTTCAGCATATCTGCTGATATCTTTGAAATATCTTCCACTTACATCCAAACAATCTCACTCTTAAATTCAAAGCAAATAATTCATACAATAAACATCAATCTAGTAAAGGGTGATTTAGAATCACAGAATCATTTCGGTTGGAAAAGACCTTTAAGATCATAGAGTCCAACCACTAATCTTACTCTGCCAAGTCCACCACTAAGCCACATCCCCAAGCACCACACCTATATGGCTTTTAAACACATCCAGGGATGGATGTGTAATTTTGAATGCATAGGGCAAAATTAATACGACCATATTTTGTTTAAACATATTTTTATTAGTCTTGACGGTGATTTTGGCCATGATTTTCAAAAGCCACTAGTAACTTGGGGAGATGATTTTGGTGCCTACCTAGTAGGAAGTACTAAAGTGGTCTGATGCTCTTGTAAAAATTGTTGTCCTACCTTGGGCAACTAAACTAGAAAAACACAGGACTGAAGAAATTTCTGTTGTCCGTTCCCAGGCACAAAGGAAGATCCACTAAAAATTATTATTAACTTTGTAAAATCCTAATGTTTTTTTCTGCTTCTGGGTTTCCTCTGACTGGTTCAGTGAAGTGATGGTCACAGAACTGCCCGAGTAGATTTGCACCACTGCTTCTAACAACTCTCAAATTCCAAGAAGGAGTTTTGAGAACATTTAACGCCAGGAAGTTACATGAAATTTTCATAAAGCTCCTTTCTTCATAACTTGACATTCTCTACCTGTATGGGCTCTGTCTTCACTCCAGACTGGTTAGAAGCATTCTCTCATAGAGAGGAAAGTCTCAGTATTTGGACGAGATGAGAAGTGCTAAAGTACGTACCATCGCTCCCCGTTACAAAATCCCTGGCTAGCATGAAGACCAGCTGCATGTTTCAGAAGGAAAATATGGAAGAGGTCCTGGAGATCTTCCTCATCTTCAGAGTGACAGAAAGTAAAAAGACTGATGATCAACTATTGGCTATGTATCTGGTGAAAACTTGACAGGTTCTGACCTTCGGAACAGCAACTCACCTTTATATCAAAAAGGAGCCCTGTTTAGGGAGTAAGCTTCCTCTCACCAACACAGGGTTAATCTCTTCGGATAAGAACAAGCTAGAGCAGGCAAAAAGCTTCTCAAGTAAACTGTGAGGTGTTTACAGAAACAGATGCAATACAAACTTATCCCTATATATGGACACCTGAGTTGAGAGAAGACTCAGAGGCCAATAAAACAGGCAAGAGAGGCTTGAAAATTGTTTAGGAGGAGATGCTTTGCATAGTTGGCATCACTTAAAACTATTGGGGAGACCTCCATTATTAAAACATAATTATTTCTAACTTCTAAGGAAAACAGAGCCAGAGAAAAAGAAATAGAAGATGATGCTCTGCATTACTGGAACCATTATCTCTCAGAACTACTGATAAGCCAACGGGAAAAGATCATATAGATTCCATATAGGTAACATGCTAGCAGATCCCAGGAGGACATAGAGTTGGTAACAGGAGATAAAGCAATCCACCAAACCATATCAGAGACTTGAACGATCTGCTCCTTACCTATGTATTTGTAAAGCACAAAAAGGCCACTGGAGCAATAGACTATAGGAACACTCTTTATTTGGGAGAAAATAGAGATGAAAATGTGGAAGGACTCTCCCTAACCCACCAGGGACCAAAGGCCACTATTAAATAGTTTAAAAAAAGGCAACCTGTGCCAAAAAATCACACTCTAATTCTGGGTTAAGGGTGTAATCAGATTTAAATACACATTACACATTAAAAAAACACCAACAGAAATGTCAGCTAGAAATTAATTCAAATAGGAAATTTTGGGCTAAAGAAAACAGCCAAGAAAGCAGAGGGTCTCCAACTTCTGATTCATGTTTTAAAAGAATACAAACACGCTATGTAAAATAAAAAAGCAACCAACACATATTTTCTTCTCTGTAAGTAGAAAAAATACATTTTTACAGATAAGGAGGTTATTAGTACCGAAAAAGAATATTAAAAGACAACTTTAAATTAGCACATCCATATAATTTGTGCTTTAGAGTCTTAAAAATGTTTGTGAGAGTATCATTTCAATGATGCTAATTTTCAATACATTTTGGAACACCAGAGACACTCAGTACGACTGCTAGTATTTTCTGCCAATATTTTAAGATGGTAAGCAGTATGATCTCAGTAATTATAGAGCTCTAAGCCATTATTAATCTCAGCCAAAATAACCAGCAAACTGATAAAGGATAAATTCGCTGGGAAATAAGATGAATACAACTGATGCCAGTCAACACCATTTTATAGAAACATGGTCAGTAAAATAGAAAGCTTGATTTAATCATCTGATAAAGTTATGGTCAATAGAAGTTACTCCATAAATGAAATACGTAGACTTTTGAACAGCATTTAGCTTACAGTCACACAACATTCACAGTAAGAAATTACTATCAGTATCATCAAATGTGATTAAAATATAGATACAAACTAGTAGTTGTTAACACGAAATAATAATTGAAGAAGAGTGCTCTATATTACTCCAATAAAACCTTCCAGTACTAGCTCAACATTATCTAAGAATATCAACAACGGTACAAAAGTAAATATTGTTGATAGCGGTTATGGAACAAAAATATGTCAGACTGGGTAACAAAGGTAGCAGAGTGGCTATTCAGAGGAATAAGGATTGCTTTGTAACCTGAGGATGGTGCAGTACAGCCAAGCGGACTTACGTAGCAAGCAAGCAAGAAATAATGCAGGCAATATCCACAAAACAGTGCACAGAAACCAAGGACTTATAAAAGAAATACAATCCTCATGATGCAGAACCAATTCAATACAAATGTCAGTGAAATCTTATATGAGAAAGGATCAATAAAACCCCTACACATGTAAATGCTTAAGACCAGAGATACTACTTCCATCCATGGTGTTCGTGATACTGGAATAGTAAACACAGTGGTACAGCCTCTGTACTGTTTTCCCAAGATGGCAAAGATCTTGATCCTTCTTGATGTTTTCTCCATAATTCACCCAAAAAGGGGAAGAATTCTGTACCTCCCTAAGAAGTTAACCAGAATGCCCCACGTGCCGTTATTAGTATCGCGAGTGATTTTAAAAGTTGTGTGAAAAGAGCAAAGCAGCAATTGGAAAGAGCTGCAGAGTACCACCGAATGTTTCACGAACACAGAAACAGTCTCGAGTCCACTCTAGGAGGTTAAGAAAGATCAGACCTAATGTTGGTGATCGGGCAGTACAGACAGTGTTGTATGTACAGTGCTAAGACAGCTCTTAATACTGATGCATTTCAGGGTTACCTTCTACCATAGGAAATTCTTTGCACCAAAGAATGGTACAATACTTCTTTGCTTTGCTACGTTGAGGCTCTTCGATCTGTAGCTTAAAAAACAACCCAGAATAAATTCAGACTTTTTGTCAAATGTCTCTGAGAGAGCTGGACTGTCATAGCCTAAAATGGCACCACCAGTAGAAGTACGTTGTCCTGTATATGCACAGGAACTAACTGCATATGTGGCTTCACCAGGGAAAAATCTGAATGGGAGCTGGATAGGAAACTGTGTACCTGAGGTAAGCTGCTGTTTGGCGATTACTTTTGGCTTACCTGGTCGTGAGACCCGTGAGCTGCTGAATGCTGCTCCTCGCAGGCTGCTGTCAAGAGTCTGGGGGTTTGAGTTACCATGGAGATCACCGCATCTGACAGCTGAGAGGGCTGCAATGAGAGACAGAGGTATCTGTCAGGCCAGCTTCCATCACCCCATCAGAACATGAGCATTTGACTCCTTTTGCTTTTGGCATTCACCACGGTACTAGCTCCCAAGTTAGGAGCTTTGACAGAACCGTAAGCGGGGAAAAAAACCCAACATCCATCACAGAAAGAATCAGGGAGGCAAGGGCAAGCCCCAGCGGCTCATGGCATTCGAGCGCTTTGCAAAGCTATGCACTTTTTCAGGAACCTGGAAGAATCCTAGCACATCCTGAGCTTGGCTCAACAATTTTCAGGCTCTTTGGTCAAGTGTAACATCAGCAAGCAATTCATCCAGAGCTGCCGCTGAGCACGGGACTGAAACGCCAACATGCTGCCTCAGAACAGTGGGGGAGGGACACAAAGTGCTCCCTGAGAAAGCTTCCAGGGGGAACTGATTGAGCATCATCTCTGTGCAAAAAGAAGTAAGTAGGCCAAAGAAATTACCTTCCTGTATGTTTTGGGGAGAAAGTCTAGAGGAAAGCATTTATGAAAATCAAGCATGAAAGATAGCCTGGTATTCTTCTGCAATAATAAGCCTATTCACAGACTGTTCCATGCCTGCTGTCGAGCATGGTGAGTAATGCCTTATTTCGTATTTCTTCTTCATTTGACCGTCACGTATCTTCAGTATTTTCCTACTCCTCCTTTTCAAGCCTTAAGTCTCACGCTCAGTTTTTGTCTACATAAGCTAATAATTAAATGCTGTAAAGTGAATGAGATATTCATTGGAGACTTTTAAAATTAATTATACTCTTCAATACAAACGTCTAATAGCTTTTATAACCATATATTAAGGATCATTTTATGATATAATCAGTTTAATAAATAATATATTTAAACACATCATCCGGAGAAATTTTCTTAAGTCCAGTTCCAATTCCCAGTCTGCAGTACTCCACGTTCTCATTTACATCACTGTGAGACAAGCACACCATCTAACCAAATACAACTCCTCATCTGAGAAAGAGTTATACCTATTCTAATCAGAGGTGAAGGACTACACAAGGGACAAGAAACAACTATTTAAATATCACAAAGTATTAACAATACATCAGCTAGAAGTCTGTAGTTTTTCTGAGTTTGTCTACTCAGAATGCGTATGAGTCTCCATCTATACAGCTACCTACAGAATTATCCATATAATTCTCAGGTGGCATTCTGAGATGATCTTTGTTATCTCTCCACAAGTTATATTTGAATTACCTTCCATCTCTTCTTTCTGTGGAGCATGTTACGTTTACGCAAAATATAATATACTCGAGAAGCATAACTCTGTGTAAATATAAAATCTGAAAATCCAAACAACAATTAGAGCATTTTTCTGTTACAACTTCTTCACATCTTACGGGAAAATTGTTGAGAGTATTATTATATTAAAATTATCTCTATTCAATACTCTGACATCATGTTATGCAACAGTAACTAACACATACTGAGGCTGCTCTGGTGACAAATACCAGGAAAACAACTGGCTCATCTGTCTGAAGGTTTTGGCAAGATTCATAAAGGACACCGTAGAATACCAGATACTCATATCATAGCACTGTAGATGGAAATATTGTTATGGCATTGTTATTTCTATCATAATTATATTCATAAATTGGCTGAGCAATGTCTTCATTTGTTCTGTTTACAAACCTTATATACTGGATCACTGGTAGCTTTTATCACTGACGGGATCACTTAAAGGTTTCCCAGGTTGCTACAGAGCAAGCAGGAGGTATCAGCACAGGTAGCACTAATAACACAGGCTGGACAAACCCTACAATGAGACTGTCTTTGGTTACCTTGCTAGACAACTTCTTGGTAAAAACGTTGGTACTGGCTCTTTACTGAAAAAGCTTTTCGAGTGAAGACTAGAGCCAAGTAAATAAACGATTTGCAGGAATGAAGCAAGGGGATAGAGACAAACTAGAGAATAAAAATTCTGATTTCTTTATTATTATTACCTATACGTCTCAGTGACACTTCAAAGTTACACAAATTTCCTTTACAGTTGGGTGAAAGCATACCTGCAGATGGTTGTAATAATTTGTCATGCTAGCAGGTGCACCCACCCACAAGGCTTTATACAACAATAAAAGAGTTCCTTAAAATCTAGTGTCCTGGTTTGTGTTAGAACAGAAAATTCTGCTCAGTGATTTTTACTTTTCAGCGCAGTTCCTTTAACTAACTGCACTTTCTGAAATTAGCAGCATGTTTTCCCAGGCAGTGGCTGCTTCTAGCAGTGATAATGCCCAACGTTTAGCGTTAGTACCAGGGACTGGCCACCAAGGCCACTGCTAGATCCTGTGTACCACATTGAGGGGGGGTGGGGGTGGTGTGCAGAAAGTAAAAGCTGCACCTGCAGGGAGGAGAGGACAGATCGGTGCCCTTAGACTGACCAGCGGGGTATTCCATCCCATAGACACCATATTTGGCTGCTGGGGGCCCTCGCTCAGCTGGTCTCAACTCAGGGGCTCTCGCTTTGGGCCCTTGCTCAGATTCTTCCTCATCCTTCTACAGCTGGAGTCCAAGGAGGACTCTGTTCGTTCTGCCTCTGATCCTGATGGGAGTCTTCCCGAATCCAGTACCAGAATCCAGCTCCTGAACTGGGTTCCCATCTGCTGCTGGGCCCTGTCTGGGACTTTCCTGGTGCCTGCTTCACAACATCAGTGGTGATGGTGACGTACTTGTCATCAGGGGGTTTTGGGTTCGATACTGGTCTTGTCTATATTTGTATATACTCCATTTTATTATTCTTATTTTCCTTTTCATTAAAGCTGTTCTAGTTTCCTTTTCTAACTGGCAAGTCTCTCTCCCTTGGAAAAAAACACCCCCAGAGATCACAGAATACAGCTGCAAAAGTGATTAGAGAAGCTGTAGAAAATATTTTAATATGAAATATTTGGAGAGTTCAACTTATATAGTTTATTTAAAATAAAATAAAAAAAAAAGACAAAAGATTACAACACCTATTTTCCTGGGGAGAAAATACAAAGTATCAACTGGCTTGTTAATCTAGCAAAGAAGGGTATATGTAAAATAAACAAGCATCTGGAAGCTGATACCAAGTTTAAATGAGAAATAAAGCACAGGCTTTTTATCACCTGTGACGAACCATTTAGCATAGCTATCAAAGGGAGAATGCAGAGATGCTCCATTTGTTGATTTCAAGGTTTAGTGGGACTTTTCTAGGAGATGAAGTTTTGTGAAAATGCAAGTTTCTGGGTTTCATACAGATAAGCACAGTTTGCCAGATGGAGAAAGGGAGATCAGGAGATGTTAATCAGCCTGTCCTGATCATAAATTGAGTATTATTATGATTTGAAACAACTGTCTGGCATTGTAACTGAAGCACTGGATGGTGATGAGCATGCTAAGCTGCTGGTGCTAGCACATACTTAGTGGCACATATGTACACATACACACGCATATAGCAAGAGAGTGGGTGTGTGTTCAGGCCATATGTAGAGTAAGAGAACTACAATCATCCTCCCAGGGACAAGTGAACTAAATTCTGCTGAAAATAATATTCTGGCTTTTAATTTAGGAAGTCTATTCTTTCCTCCATGAGCTGAAAGGACTCAGTCATGAGAGAGCAGTAGCAGGAGTTTTCTTCACAAGGGTCATTCGGGGCATCAGTAAGGTGATCGAAATCAAGCAATACAGAAGCTGCTCTCTGAATCTGTGCCTCCACTCCACAGGCACAGAGCAGCAAAGAGTAGCGCTTCGTGTTACTAACTACTTGCCAGTCCCAACCCTGCAGGCAGTAAACTTTCTGGGCAGAAAAAGCTTCCTACTCGGGCATTTCAGTGGGTCAGACACATTTTGCCATGTAAGCTAAAATCCAGGTGCTGCCATGGTCTGTGCTCCCAGCTCTCTCCCTGCAACAGCAGCCTTACTTCAGGCACACAAGGAACACGGGCTTCTCAAAAAAGGAAGAAGACAAGGAAAGAAGACCAGGAGATAGCCTAAACATCACGCTGAACTGCTGTCATAGTTAGCAATCTTAAAAATTTCATTCCTTAAGCAAAGATAAAGAAAGATATTGGAACTGTCAATTTAGCCAATGTTAGTGCTATTGCTACACCTTGAGCTGCCAAGCTGCCAGGAAATCTAACCATGTTTAAATATCCACCAAAAACAATAGTTTAAAAATGTCATTCATTTCCACTGA
Source organism: Baryphthengus martii (assembly GCA_013396935.1). Classification (NCBI taxonomy): domain Eukaryota; kingdom Metazoa; phylum Chordata; class Aves; order Coraciiformes; family Momotidae; genus Baryphthengus; species Baryphthengus martii. The sequence continues at coordinate 420,636 of VWZK01015767.1, forward strand.
TTGTAAATCTGGTACACACGGTTTGACTTTGGATGTTGCATGACCTCTGAAAACACAAACTTCAGCCAAACGATGCAAATACATCCATTGATCTCCTTATCTCTCAGCCACTCCATCGGACACAACCTCTGTGAAGTAAAACCATGGAAAACCCTGACAATGACTCACACACGAGCAGTCGACACAAAAACTCCTGCTTTTAACAGAAGTGCAAGTTTAACTGAAGAACGCTACAGTTGCCTTTCCACCCTGTCCCCAGAATGCCGCCGGGACGTGGCAGAGTACAAGCTCGGTGTCAGCGCCAAGCCACACACCACCATTCACACTGAGAAGTTAATAAAGTGATATTTGCGTAAAGGAGGGCTGAATTTGCCCTTCATCGGCCATAGATGAAATACTGCGGTTATCCACTGCTTCACAGGGAGATTCTCTTGTGTAGGCACATGCACAACTTTGGCAAACTGAACTTGGGGGTCACATTTATAGGAGGCACTTGAAATTATCAGCTGTGCAGATGGCTAGTGGTACAAGCACCAAAACGTATAGTAGATTTACTCTTGACTTAAACTCAGACTAGTTAGTCACATCATTTAGGAAGATGTTTTTGTAAGTCCTACTCAATTCGTCTAAACAGATTTAGATACCTAAATATTTTTTTCCAATTTGTTTTATGTTCAAATACTATTTCTGCACAGTTTCAACTCAATTGTTTTATTTCTTTTTACTACACAACATAGATGAGGAGGAATCAAACCAGTGGCATTACTGTTCTGTTTCATCACTTTTCTCTTAATGCTGTTCCATAATAAAAAAACAGGAATTGGGTGACTAATGTACTCTCTCCCTTCTTTCTGGCTTTTAAAGGCCCAGAAGAGTTTAAATGATAAACAGGCCATCTTCAACAGACACTGAACTACAAAAGCATTTTTTGAGAGATTTCACTATATTTCTGCGAAAGAAATCCAGGATACCTAGTGCACAACACAAATATTTTGCTTTCTTTCAAATTGATAAACAGCTTTAATATTTTCCAACAACCCCTAGGGGATTATACTCATAGTAAACCACGACTCCGTGAAAGATTTCAACAGGACATCAATATGCCACCCTTTTGCAAAAAAAAAAAAACCAACCTAAAATGTGTTTTCCAAAGCGGTTCCTCAGAACTGTACGAATCAATGAAGAGAACATTCCAACATTTGCGAGACTTCTGCTGATGTGCTGGGTTTTTAGTTTCTTTATGGATTAACATTATATAGAAATATAATGCCAGTGGTATCGCGGCAGCCGTGGCTACCCCTGGGGCATGACCAGCACTTCATCTGTATAGGGATTGTGGATAATACTGCAGTCACATGGAGTCAAATCCATGACCACCACCTCCAACACAACACCCCTCGTGCTTCCACAGAGTACCTATGCGCTGCAACTGCAACCTCCGTTCAGAAAAACCCACACAATGCCTGCATATTAATGTATTTGCCCTAAGGTCTTACAGAGTAAATAAATACTACTTTAATAGCTTGCAATGATAAAAGGTTTCCTCTCTAGACACTTATGTATCTACTTTTCCCCCATAGCTGCCTCCTCTAAAGGAAGTTAGGAGAGGTTTGGGGTTTTTTTTTTTTTTCATTTTAAATCTACCATAGGCAAATGCTCAGATTTGACAAAGGAAACAAAGTCATGAGTCAGTCAGAAATCAGAAGAGTCAACTTTGAAATAAATGTTCATTACTGCACTAGTGCAAAAAGTTTTCCCATGGTAAGATCTGAGCCAAAGCAATAAAAACCCCTCAGAAATAACCCCTGTCTTCTCAGAAAAACTCAAAATACTTAAACTCAAGAGCCTCTCCCCAGAACTCGGCAGTCTTTCAGGTGCAGCCTGGGCTGCCACTTCGAAGCAAGTGTCTTGAGGGAACATAGAACTCCCAGTAGAAACTCTTTTCATGTTTCATCTTAACCAACTCTCTCAAAGTTACTGGACATCATGAAATTAAGAATTTCAGACGCACGTCAATTTGGCTATATTCTGCCACCTCTTGTAGGCAGGCTCCTCCAGAAACAAATCAACTCTTAGCATCCCAAACAGTCACTCGATACAATCAGTCTTACAGCCTGACTGGAAATCAGTTACAGCATCGACTCTCAAACCTATTTACCACAGTCAACGCTTCGCCTGCAGATGCTTCAACAGCGTTAGCTTCTTTTCTGCTTCAGCTGTGTATTTCAGTGTAGTACATATTCTCTCTACCACATATGATAGTTTTGGAGACAGGAGCTTCATGAGCTACCTACAATTATTTGATAGGCCAGCACTTTCAGCATGAATTTACGGAAAGCTTAGCTGTCAGTAACCACGGCACATAACCAATACTGAAAATGCTTAGTACTGTGAGGGGTTTTTTAACAGCACAGGTTTCATGGGTGCTGTGGCCTACAACATGGCAATTCTGATCATTTTTTTATCAGAAAGATATACATGTATCAAATAGCACAGGGGTTATTCTACCAACCCTCAGGCAAACTAAATGCTATTTTTCTAATTAACAAGTCCAGATTTAAAAAATGTACTTCTCTCTTGACAGCAACTCATGAGATTTCTGTTGAACTTTATAAAACATGAAACAAAAAGCACAGCACGCCTTGGACTGTGGTGATGGAAACATAAAGAAATGCACTTGATTATTACATCTGTGATACTACAGGTAGGTGGGAAAGAATTATCCCCTTCGGAAGCATTGAACTGTAATCCTCTCGTTTATCTACTTAGCTCTACCTCAGGCAAAAGCACAGAAAAAGAAACAGAAAAGAAGAAATGTAGCCTCCTTTGCATTACCCTAAGAGTCACCACTGACTGATTTTAAAACCAAGTGCAAGCTTAAAACGAAAACCACACAATTTAGTTTAATTCATGTAACTTTTGCCCTGAGTAGATCTGTCATTCTAACCTTAGAAAAGAATTTTCAAGTTTTTGGCCCCCAATTGTGCCAATATCACATTGCTTTCAGCACGCACACCTTGGAGGTACCCAATTGCAGAGCAGTACGTGAAAGGATTTGCTTTCTGCCTACACTGGAACGATGCGAAGTGTGCACAGTTTCTCAGGGTGCGCCAGTAATGTGAGCTGCAGTCCGCAGCAAAGACAGAGCTAGAACAATTTTCTTAAAGAAGTAGTTTAATACATGTAGCCAGTATCATCAGCTTCGTTTTGGACGTGCTGAAGTTTCCAAGAATTTTGAAGGTGGGATATGATGGGCACTGCACTGCGGCAATATAATCTTGATGTGGTGGAGGCATAAATAACTGTTGCAAGGTCAGGCTTTAGGAGAAATGACTACAATCAACTCGCCAGGAACAGAGCTGGCAGGCACTTTGGACACACCACAGAGGATTTGGGGAGAGGTTTGTCCCCAAAGGACCTTTTGTAACTTCTTCTTGGGTGGAGCTTCAGCCACACATAGCTGTAACCAGATGCAGAAATATGGTAATTAATATATTTAAGTCGCCTTTTCCCCTTATATTGGATGAAACACTCTAGGCTAGAAGCTGCTGAATCAGGAAATGGATCAGAAGCTAACTAAAATGCCTTTCTACTTATTGATTCCTGCTCTCTGTTTCATGTCAGCTTCCTAGAATCCATCCAACACAAGCACGAAAGGGTAATGAGTTTCTGAACACACACTCTAATAGTGCACACTGCATCAAAGCTTTCAGTAATTGCCTGGATGCTGCTTCCCAGCAGTACTAAACAACTTAAATATAATTAGCTGGAAGCCCTATGGGCTGCATTTCCCCACTGGAACACCTCTTACACTAATCCATTTATCAGGCTGACAGATGACTGAATCACTGGTACTATGGACCCATTCTATTGAAAATATTTTTCAAATCAACATTTTGGTTCATACCTTGTCTGGTACATTTTTTGCAAATTAAGTAAAACTGCATAATTTAGAGCGGGGAGGGAACCAGACATATAAGACATTCACCTCTTCCCAGTACTGAATAACGTTATTTGTTTGATTAGCCCACTAAGTATAAGATGCTGGAGCTATCAGGCAGAAAACGGAAATGAAATGTATACAATATGGAACTGTAAGATGCCAAAAACAACAGGGAAACACACAAACACTGAAAGGACTTTTGGAAGTTTACCAACCATTCAAAAATTTTCGGAAGTTTGGATAAGAGAATAGTTTTCATGGTATCCTTCCCGAAGACGGCCTGACTATAGCTGTCAAGCGAAAATTTCTGGTTTTTTTTTTTTTTTTTTTGTATATCCTGCTGAAAAACAGGCAACAAAAGAAATTTTAAAGCTGTTTGAATTATATGCAAATAGACATGAACTGAACATCACGCTGCCACAGAACTACGCACTCTGCAGATGCTAGAGAATTCTTTTAAGAGTACAAAAAATATTTAATTCCTTGGGCAGTCTTTTAATGTTGTAACAAAAGTTACTTTAGTGTTGTATCCCTGTGGTTTTTATTTCCAGACAAGTTCCAATATGTGGACCTCTGCAGGGGCTGAAATTTTGGGGACTGTAGGCAAGGTCTTCCCAAACGTGCCATGCTTTTGAAATGAAGTCTTTGTAAGAATGCTGATTTCTCATCAAATTCTTTTAAACTATGAAAAAAAATACTCTAGGATATTATACTCATGCTTTCTTTCTAACAAGCTGTGGCACAGGAAATAAAAAGGGACAAAGCTGGTAATGGCCAGTAAGAAGATCTAGAAAAAGAGGACCTGTTGTCAACACTGCGGTCAATAATTGGTATTTTGGCTTGGAATCACAAGGACCCAACTAGAGTGGTAGCATCGTTTCATGTGATTATTTCCTCTGCATGTTCTCAACAGAGACACAGAAAACACTGATATTGCAAAACAGTAAAGATGAAATGACTCTTTGTGCTACTTCTATGTGAGCCTAACCAATAAGCTTGTTGCAAAGCTGAGAGTCACCACTCACAAATTCTCTTTAAAATAGTACCGCAGGTTAAAGTTAACACATAGCCTCATCATTTTACCTGGAAAAATGGCCTTCAGTATGAATTCCACGCCAAAGAGTGACTAGAAAAGCTATACTTGAAATATTTAACAACGAAAGAGATAATAAAAACATAGTAATCGGGCGTGAACTGATTTAGCTTGTGAATCAAGCAGCAGCAAGATGAGGTACAGCCAGCACTTCCCTGAATCAAGAGCAATCATCCATCTCAGAATAGGGCCAAGAAACAGCAGTTACTTGGACATTAACAGACTCGATTTTTGAATATTCAATCACAGGTGTTTACAGTGCCTGGTAAAGTACCTAGAAGGTTATTAAACACTGAGCTGTTTGAGATTTCTCGATGTGAACCCAGGAGCAGAAATCAGTTTCACATGCACTCTCCACCCACTCCTTCCCTCCGGCCTGAAACTGGAAAACTCATCCCAGAGACATTGACACTTGCATACCAGCAGCTCACTTCCCTGTCATTCAAAGCCAGCCTCTTCCTTCCCAGCTTCATCTCCTCAGCTGAGTTTATTTTCTACTTCTACAAAAGAGCAGACAGTATCCTGAGCAAGGGCTGCCCCAAACCATACGGACCTCAACACTTGTCAGTCATACTCTCACATGAAATGCAGAATTTCACACTCCTGTTTCCACAGACTCCTTTGAAAGGTTGTTTAGTTTTTTTTTTTGCAGAATGGAGTATTGAGCAGAACAAACAACAGATCTAATCAAGGGAATATTCTGTAGTAAAAAACGCTGAAGAATCTTCTCTTGCTTTTAGCCATTTTTAATAAAATAGATCACGGTCACGAATTTCCTAGGCAAGGAACCATTTTTGCCAGGCAGGGAATGTAACATTGCCTTCATTTAAAAGCTTTAAAAAAGCTTGCTATAGCATCAGTGAAGCTGAATTTCCAGGGTATTATTTCTCATTTGAGACAATTCTTTATTTCTTGAGGCAAATAACATCTCTTTAAAGCACTTCCAAAGTTATTATATAAGCAGATTATTCCCTTTATTTTAAGGTCAGGGCAAATATACAGCAACTTTATAGTTAAACAGTTGCACTAAATTCTTAGGCTAAAAAAAAAAAAAGCGTCTGAGGAAGAGAGGAATCACCTAAGAATGAAACTTAGAGCTGGAGTCACACTCCACTAACTACCATAGTTCGCATGGTAGGCAGTGTACGCTTGGCAGGACGTGGCAGGCTAAACAATTAGATACTGCAAACATGCAGACAGTTCTATGACTGCAAATAAATGGCTGTTCTAAAAAGCATGACAGAAGTGACCTAATGCATCGATCAGCAAACAGAATACTTATTTGTAACGTCTGTTTGAAAAATTAGATTTTTATATTCGGTAACGACTATCTTCAGCATTAGAAAAACAGTGAATTTTCTCGCAAGACGGCTTTTGTGCGGGCTCTGTCTTTGGACCCGTGACCGGACCAAACCCAGAACAGCCGGGTCTAACCCCAGAGCTGGCCCTGCTTTGAGGCAGGTATTGGACAAGAGATCCCCACGAAGTCCCTTCCAACCTGAATTACCTTAGGATCCTACAATAATAATCTCTCCATTTAAAAATTACACACGCATGTTGTGCTATTAACATAGAAAATAAGTATAATAAGAAACATAAAGGCACAAACCTGCATATTGAATCCAGACAGATCTGAAGTCTTAAAAGTATTGAACATAAGATATTCTTTTCAATTATACAAACTTTATGCTGATTAAGCGACTATAATAAAGCTGAAGATTGATGACTAAAGACAGAGAGTGGTTTTGTTACACTGCAGATTACCAACATCGCCTTTTCCTTTTACCTAAATCACTTGTAGAGTTATAGGAGTAAAAACGATTTATATTAAAGTAAATGACAGTTTAACTCTGTGAATTGTAATCTTCCCCTAATTAAAATGTATGGCATATAGCAGTAGATTATAGTGTCTGGATATGAAAAATGCACCTGCGAATACTGGCTGTAGAAACACACTAAATGAAAAAAAAGAGCAGAAACACGAATTTATCTGCAGCAAACAGGGCTGCTAAAAAACTAAGCATTCCAAAATATGCAGACAAAAAAAAACTCTAAGAAATGTCACACAGACTTCTGGTAAAGAGCACTAGTCTTGCACCTTCTTGGTCTAAGAAACTCAATCCTTTGAGCTGGCGAGTAACCAGGCATTTTACCATATTTGAACTTTTCAATACAGTATTATAAGAGTTAGCAGTAGAAGTGAAGTTCCAGGAAAAAAAACCTTCAACATTTTCATCCTCATGCTACAGGAAGTATCTTCTCTAAACTTTGGTCCAGTTAATTGGATAATCTGATTAACCTGACAGTTGATACTAGCTCTCTCAGCATCATATGCCTTAGAAGAGTAAATGGATGCCTATACCTCTACACTGAGGCCAAATCCACCTCTTATGACTAGCATATATGAGAATTTCAACTAGTATATACCAGAAAAGTTTGTTTGTATAACAAGACCGAGATAAATTCCTTTAATGAATTTCAGTAAGTACTATCACTCAAAGTATGTGATGTTCTATGCTTTAATGCAGTTCTGATACCATAAATAGAATGATCTAACCATCTGTGGTTTATTTAATCTTTTCATCTACTTTAAGAGGTATTTGAGCTAATAAAGCTCACAGATTTTCAATAACTCTCTAGGCAGTACTTTATTGAAGGGACACACAGAAAGAGTAGTCAGGATCTTAGTAAATGCTTATCGAAATGCTTTAGCTAATACATGGTTTATATTCTCTATCTCATGGTATGTTCAGACATAGTAAAGTTCAATCTGTATCTTTGAAAGCCACTACAAAAAAACTTAATCCAAGTGTCAAAACTTAACTTAAAAATAAACAACAACAAACCAAGTGCAAAACCACACCAAAGCCTGAAAGTTCAACTAATTAGTTAAACTTTTTGAAGAGGAGGAGGAAGGACTTTTGAAATGCAGAAAGCTTCAGAGTTAAGTTGCTTTCCTTTTTTTCTGAAGCTTCCTTGGCCTTGCTACTCCTGCATGAAAGCCCAAAGGTCCCGATTTTGTTACTTCAAACATGGTTTCTTGAAGCTTGCAAGGACCAGAGAGCTTAAGAGTGGAAAGGGGAAAATGCTTCTATTATGTCCAGGACCATGAAGCGTTTCACAGTGTTTAATGTTTACCTGTGCATCTATTTATTTAATAAATTCTTCTAGCTTTATGTTCAATAAATAGTAGTCCATTGTTTTCAAATGCTGAAGTAAGAAATTAAGAACATCTGAAAGTCACACAGACCAAGAAAATAATCCGAATTATAATGTAGACTGCTTAAATTCATATATATACATGTATGCCCTAACATAACACTACATCTTTATTTACATTTTATAGCTCTGAATTTTAGGCAGGTCGTATGTGATCTTACTTTTAGTCAGCATTAAAAAGTGATTTTTTCCCAGGGTTTCAGAAGTGCAATTACCATTGACTTCAAAACAGAAGGGAAGCAGCCCACAGTTCTGGAAACCATGTCAGTCTTTCATCTCGGAAACTAAATTCTCCTTCTGCAAACTGAGAAAACTACGGAAAGTGAGAGCAAGTATTTGCCCAGTAAGAAACCTGCTTTTACTGTGCTGTATTAAATGAGCCAGAACCTTTTTATTTCATGACGGAACATGCCAGGGATGTTCATGCCACTTAACTTTGATTCCAATTTAATTATATGTATATGGATGCTGATGCCTAAAGCTGTGTTGTATGAATATTCAGTCTTCATTATAATGAGTGGTTTTCTTGTATTACATTACCAGGAAAAGAAGGACCTAATAGCAAAAGATTCATTCAAGTCAAAGAAGAATTACAGGAATGACAGCAGCAACAGAAAAAAAGATCATTAAGAGTCTTTTTGCATCTCAGGTCACTGATTTAGCTTACTTTACATTTACGTATTTTAGTGAGATGCAAGCTGCTACAGTCATTTTTTGCCTTAGTCTTTGAAATTATTTAGGAACATTCAGAGGCATAGACTAAGAGGCTTAGAAGCTCTGCTTAGAAATTTTGGAGGACAGGTTCAATTTCATCAGGGTAGCAGTATCTATCCATATTCCCCGTTCTATCCACTGCAGTGTGCAATTTCAAGTTGCAGTCCTGCTTCTTGTTCTGAGTAAAGCTTCACTGGTGTAGCCTTATTCCCTTGCTTGTCATAGTCACTCTTCCCTTACATTTGTGCCGAACATTGTTGCCCCTCAGTTTCTGTGGAATAACTACTTACGTCAAAATGATTCTGATTAAAAGAATACAGAGAGTTGGTGTTAAAAAGTGTTTAAACTAACCTAGATTCTAGTGAACAAATCAGGTTAGGGAGCAACTTACATGATCAACCAAATCTCGTGGGAGCAATACCCAACAGTTGTGAACAGCAGGGGACAGAAGCCTATTCAGACAATTCAGCTGCTGCCAGAATAAAATGTGGGAGACAGAGAACTGCCGTTGTGCTTAAGCTTCCTTCCCTTCTTCTCCTAAAATCTAAAATCTGAATATTCTTATTCCTGATACAGACTGCCAAGTTTCCTCAAAACAATTACATTCCCAGCAGTGCCCATGTTCAGACTTCTAAAGCACATCGATACGGTAGCTACAGAAACCCACCCAAACTAAACATGGCCCTTTCCCCCACAACCGCCTCAGTAAACCAGCAAGGAGTTTAAACACAGTCATCTTGGCGTCCTCAATTCACCTTGTTATTGCACCTCCAGTTGCTGCAGCACAGATGGGATGCAACATCTCCCACTGTTTGGGGACTGCCCCTAAAGGTGAGCCATATGTTTTGCAATACCTAGAAACAGCAGGATAAGATAAGGAAATCTTTGCAGCCTTAAGGCAGAGTTGCTTTGATTTTACTGCTTTGTGTCCTGCTCTTAATTTTTGTATTTTTTTTCCAAGAGCTTCTGCAATTTAATTTATCCGGGTTAAGCCTACAGAAGAGAAAAAATACAAATACTGTGTTTGCGTATGTGTGTTTGTGTGTAATGCCTAGGAAATCTCCTGTGTTATCTGCCTGTGTAACATTTTACCTTCCACTAGACAAATATATTTTTAAACAATCTGGAATCAAAACAACATTCTCAGCATTCAAGACATTCTGTCATCACCGCCCATTTGTTGTCCTCTAGGTTTCTCTCAGCTGGCAAATTTCCCATTTAAGGAATTATCAGATTCATCTGCTTAGACAAGACTGCAAAATAAAATGAAAAGCTGGATTATTCTAGAGAACTCATATTTTTCTTTCAGGTCAGAAAATCCAGCGCACTAGAGCTGAACATTAACAGCAAATGGAACCAATATCTCAGATTTCACAATTCTACCTCGTTATACTCTCTGAAATCTCATTTTGACTAAGACGCCACAACGTTTTTTTTTACATTTATCCTTTACTTCTTTATATATGTTTAATGCCACTAACTATGTTAACCTGCTTTGGAGTCCTAAATATTATGCTCATAGGCGATGTGTTTTTTTCACTGCAGTTGTAACAAGCATGCTGCTTGTGCATCCTGCTGCCTCTGCGTGGTTTTTCATAAAGAATTACCAATTGCTTTCCTATCATTTTCCCTACATCATATTTTTTTCGCAAAGAGAAAGCATAAGAAAAAAAGGGAGAAAGTATGAAAAAATGAATAAATTACCAGATTTCCACAGCAAAATGGCTCAGGATTTACTTAAGTGATCGAGTAGCTTTTGTGTCAGAAGCTGAATTGCAAAGCCATGCTTGTGTTTCTGGCCCCACTGGCTGCAGCACCAAGACCTCTGGAGGCATCTGCCATGGTTCTTAGTATTACAACACACTAAAACTCTACACAACCCTTTTGTATCAAAGTGTGGGAACATTATTTTCTCCCTCCAGCTAGAAAGAAATCTGGCAGAAGGTCTGGAGAAATGTCTCAATATCATTTTCCTTACTGAACAGCTAAAGCAGGTTGAATTTCCTTGCCACAGCTGAACGAACTAAGAAAAATTATCAAATTCAACATGGAGTTTCACGTGCTGGGTGCGTACGCGCGTGCATGTGCACCAAGTCAAGCAGAAGAGGAACACATGAGAGATTCTAAGTGATCCTAAAGTGGCTGACATAACAGCAAATCCATTACTGAGCAGAACTGCTTTATGGAGACTAATGCCATCCAGTATTGATACTAAGCCACTATCATACACTGTTCACCCAAGTAAAAGTATATTTCAAGGTGTCATATTGTTATTACACAGTGATTAATCCATTTCTTTTTAGAGTCTCCTCTGAGAGCTTAGAAATTCATGATTCACTTTATTAGCATTCTGTATAGCTATCCATACTTTTTGAGTGGTATGATTAAATTTATCTGTGGTTGCCTATGGTCACAATACGGAAAATGCTCCACATGAAAGTCGTCATTTGACACACACCCAATGGTTCTCATTAAACACACTGAAATCCCGAATAAAAAGACCTACAAGTGAGAAATCCTCTTCATTTATTCTCAGACAGGTTAACCTGAATACCCTGTTTGTGCAAAAGACGAACTCATGAAGAAATACTGCAAATGGAACAAATAAAGCAGTGTGTTATATTTGCCACATTTTAAGGCTTGAAATTAGTTCATAAACGCATTTGAGTTCAGCTTCTACCAACTCACATTTCACAAGATAAAAACTCATCCAAGATTTGACAGTACGAAACGAGGACTACCAAAAAGCATGCTGAATTTGGAAATACGAAGTGTTTCAGTTCATCACTAAATAGACAGATTTCCCACAAGGTTTCAAGGGTCTTCACATCATCTTATTTATTTAGATTGCATGGTCTAGTAGTCTAGGCTTGGGCAGCAAAAGATACTAAGTACTACACTTTGCCTTTCTGGGCATAAAATACTAAAAAAATTATTAAAGAAATCAAACCAACTGTTTAATAAGATTGAATCCATCATCCACGGGAACTGCCAGAGACACAAACCTACAAATACATTTTGGTTTTATTGATGTAGCAAGATATAATAGCATACAATCTCATTAAAGAGCCGAGCCATCCAGTAACTAATTTTCTACCACCCCAAATGACAGTTCACTCTAAAACCTTAAGTCATGCACCAAAAAACAGTAAGATGTACTGTAACGTAATGAAAACAAGAAGAGCAATGTATAAAGGTATCTATCATTAAGAGGTTCTAGCAACAAAAGCCATGGTTGAACATCTGAGTGATTTCTCTGCTCTGTGCATTTCAACGTATGCTCTGGAAGAACAAAGTTTGTTGCACAGAAGCTAAAGGATCGTGTTATTTCTCCTTAATTTTTTTTCTTTAGCTGCTGAGCTATTAAAAATTATGTAACTGAAGGGTGCTTTCAGATAGAAAAAGTACTTTGGTTCCAAAAGAGGCGATAGCGTGACTTTTCAGAAATATCACGTTAAAAATAAACTACTATAAAAATTGCATTGTATTGACTCTGTGACTCTAAAAATGCACTCTAGACTGTCATCACCATTAAAAGTGATGAAGATGTTCTAATTTACTGGCAATTTTTTTGGGTGCAGGCATCCCTCTATCAAGGCACTTCACTTCTTCCTCCCTGGGAAAAGGGTGTTCAGATATTCTTCTGAGATGGCAACGCAGACCCACCCTGGGGACAGTGATGGGGCACTTCAGTATCAGTCTGCTGACAGATGCAAACATTCGGCAATATTATTTAAAGCAGAAGCATGTCATTAATTTCGGTGTTTACTGCTTTTTATGAAAGACAAGTGACTCAGCATTGGGAAGGGCTTCACAAGGCTAATAGTTTGTCCCTGTCTAATGCTTTTTTCCTTCGTGATGTGCCTGTCTGTTACGAGACTAAACTTATTCCAAAGAATAAATTAAGCAGTAAGACATGACAAGTAGGGCATTTGTAGGCAATTTACTTACCACCTGAGGCATGGTACAGTGGTTCAAGGCCAAAGGCTGACTAACTTTAATCATTCAATAAATGAAATAATAATCGAACTGAAATGCCCAGCATTGCGAGATTTATTTCTGTCATGATATGGAATTTATACATAGAATCAAGCACTTCTGTGCAACTGTTATTAAATAAATTATATTGCTGAGAAACTTTTACTTAACCATTGTTCTGAAAATGCTATCCAATACAAATTAAATGTGGAGGTTTATATACATTGTTCCATGACCAGAAGTTGCTTGTGAAATGACAGAACTACCCCCCTGGACTGTAGGCTCATTATCAGTTTAAAAATCATTCATGAAGACATATAAATATTAAGAGGACTGGGCAATACAGGATAGGACAGATATCAGCCACTGTAGAGATTTAGAAACTACACTACCCTGATCACATACCAATTAATTAAGGTTTAGATCTGGAAGGAAGACATAATTAATTTAAAATAACTTTTTTTCCTAAAAGCACTACCTCATCTCATTATGAAGAGACCATGCACAGACATGCAGCTGTTCTACTGGAACATTGTTTACTTCGTTGCTCCAGCTTTAATGAGTAAAACAATTACATTATTTAGGTTCGTGATCTATTCGCCAGTCACAGTAAAGTTCACCTCTCAAATAAACAGTGTGACAAGCGGGCTTTAATTTGTACTCAGCACACCAACGATTGATTTTCCCCATAAATTCACTCTCTTTCCACTCTGCTTTGTAACTACATGGTCTGATCTGGTTTAACCCTGGTGTGGAGAGCTCCCTTCTATCCACATTCCTAAAAACTGAAAAATTAACATGACTGAGAATTTAAAAGACGTGAAGATCTACTCATACGGTGGAAAAGATTGGGCAGTACACTGTTTTATGGTGTTTTGCTGTCTTCATTCTGCTCTAATGAGTCTTAATCTGTGAGGAGGGCTACTTAAAGATGAAGACAAGAACAATAATTTCAAAAACTGAGAATTAACTACTGGATTCTCTTTTTCTGTCTCTTCTACCTCACTTCTCCTAAATAAGGGGCAAAAAATCCATCCATACTTGAAAAATGGGTATGAACACATGTAAATAAAACCAAAACCCATTAAACATGAGCAGACTGTTGTTTTCTGTGTTCATTAGCAAATGAATGGTATCCCATCCAAGCTCTTGGACGCTAAAGGCAGAAACATACAGCTCTGAGACAGGCCGCCACTGCTCCTAATGCTGAAATAAAACATGCAAACAAAAATCCAAACCAGACTCTCGTTGTTTTCTGATTTAAGAAATCATACTCTATAAAGATGTTTCTCTCAGTTTAATCCACACAAAATGTAATTTACAGTCTTATACTGAAAGAAGTGCATTTGTGTTCCAATTTACAGAAGTCATTCTATTCAAGCACTTTAAAAATTTAATGCATTTTTCACAAAACACAATTCTATATAATACTCAGAATATTTAAAACTAATTTAAATAAAATTTAAAACTAAAAGACCATAAACCCAGACTTACTACACCAAGTCAAACATCCACTTTAGCCAGTACCCCTTCTTCAGCTATGTCAAAAATAGATATCTAATGAAGAATATATGAACAGTGGTATTCTCCCTGCCCCCAACAGCACACAGTTCCGGGACCTCCTGATGGTTCCAGTATTAAGACACACCAGGACATGCTTTAGTGGAACATCAATGCCTACTCCTTGCAATTTATGATCACAGAAAAAAAATCAGAACCTACCAGAATCTACCTCCTGTTGTAGATCTGTGGCAGGTATCATTGTAACATTACAGGCCAAAATATCTAAGGGTGATTTCAGCTATCTCAATTCTATTAGTTGATCACAACCCTGTCCTTAACTTTTGTATTTCATGTTGTAATTATGAAAAAGATTCTAGTATTCAACTCCTTCTTTCGAACCCAGGTCAAAGCCAAAAGGAGACAAACATGCGAATAGATCTACAAAAAATCTGCACATTGAAGCTATGCACAAGAACTGGGCATTTTCACAATCTGTTTATTCAAAAAATGTGACGTCTTCATATACATGTACACAAACAAAACTGCTAGAGGTGACAGACCTACCAAAAAATTAACCAGAGAAATGCTCTTGCACATAGCTTCCTTTCCGCAAATCTGACTTTAGGGCTATTGTGCCTCTGGTAAAATGGTGTCATTTTCCCCTGAGTGTCATCATTTGGTATCGCGCCTAAGAACCTACCTAAAGTATGCAGTGATCTCGAGGACAAGGCCATCACTCACTTTCATTCTCCAAACAGTCAGTTCTCAGACTTCTAAGAATTTCCTCCAAAGCAGAGGGACAGAATGCTTGCATTTTGGAGATGAAGCGCCAACGTCTTACGTTACAGCTGCAGCTGCACTGTCTTCTACTTTATTCTAGCTGAATAATTAAATACCCTTTAGTCCTTCTGACAGCCCTAGACTCAGCATGGCTGTTAATCAATATCACATAAAAGGGAATTAGGCTTAGGCAACTGTTGCGCAAGGCAGAAAGGATACGGCGAGAGGGAAAGAGATCTCCTCTTTAGAATAGAAAAGGAATTTTCCCTGCACCAAATGCACACGTAAACTCATGAATACATGATACACGCACAGATGTGCAGGGGAGTCCAAATTAACCTCAGAGATTTGCTACCCCATAACAGCAACCAACAATCACTTCTTCCATTCTTTCCTCAATTCCCCGCCTTCACCTATTTCAGGGATCGAAGAAAGCATCTTAGCACCAACGTGTTTAAAGTCTTCGGTTTACAGGGAAAATCTGACACCGTTAAACTATTTCTGAAGCTTTTACCATGTCATTGCAAAAGGGAAAGATAAAGAAAAGAAGACAATTAATAAATATAATCTTGATCCTGTTCAGTGTAAAACATTTAGGACCATTTATGTTTCAAATAGTTTGAGGAATTTTTCTAGAATCTCAAAATTGGCCACAACTTCTGCATTTTTTTCATTCTTTTCTTGTCCTGCAATGAATCAATAGGGCATTAAGAGCAATCCTAGGCTGAGAGTACCAACAAATGAAAGATTCACATGAAGGGGTGTACATTTCCCGTGCGCTGCTCTACCACCATGCTTGTGCTCAGATCTATCCAAAGGCAAGGAGATGCAGTTCCCAAGTCTCTTCAATAACTCTTCCTTTTAGATGAAATACTCCAGCATTGAATTTAGAAACACTTCAAACTTCCTACCAGGCCAAAAAGTAAACTCGCAAGTCAAACAGCAGCGATTTCAGGCGGTTAAATAAATGAATTAACAGTGATGATGACACCATCAAGCCACTGACACAGAAGTGGAAGATTCCATATACTCCTTATCCTCCTCTGTTCTGGGTGGCCTCTTGTATCTCATGTTTAAAGACCTGGTATTTATAAAACACACTAATTCAACTTTAACCCACGCACACTGCAAAAATAATGCTGAGTAATGAGGAATGGACAGCATTTCAAATGGAAAACACTTACTACATAACTGATTATTCTTGGTGTTACATTTTCTGATACATTTAGCTGAAATTGAATTTTGCAAGAAGCTGGAATGGTATTTTCCCCCCAGTCTTACTGGTAATGTGAACAGAACCTGTGTGTTCTATATCTCATTGATACTTATTTCAAATTTTTTGTCTCACCAAGATTTGTTTCAAGCTCAAGACAGTGTGCTTCAGCTAGCACCTCCCTCAAAACCATCCGTAAAATGTTATTTCATACAGCACACAGCCCACACTCATGGATCCCAAAAAGAACAGCAAAATAACTTCAAATGAACCTGGGCTTTTTTTAGTTTCTTCAGTCTCTTCCCTGGAACTGCTTAGTCTCAAGGAAGGCTGGCCAACTTCTGGCTCCCAAGCCAGAGAAACGCTGGTGGTGTGCCAAAGCTAGGCTGCTAAATCGGCCAGGGAAGGTACTAGCAGGAGGGATAGGGCACCTCTGGGTGTGAAAGGAAGCAAGGCAGAAGGGGCGGCCACGGCCAGAATGGCCAAGGGCTTCACTGCGTGCCCCGAGCTTTAGCGGTATGCCCAGTCTGCCCTCCTTCTGAGGGGATGCAAACGGTGCCTTGCTGCCGTTATCTCCCCCTCCCAGAGCTCGCCCGCTTCCCTCCAGCCAACACTCTGCGTGTTTTGTGGATCTTGGCCAAAAACATCCTGGTGCTGCACAACCATTCACAACACTGGTATTTTAGATTCTGGGGTTGGTTTTTTTCAGAATTTCTCATTACACATTGGTTAGTATACGATGAAATACAATCTTTGTATCAACTCACCAGTTCGATACTGCAACTTGCTTACCATGAAGTGGTATTACGTACACACCTATGGAATAATCTGTGCTAACCCACGTTTACTATTATTACACGCCATTTCGCTAGAAAGTAATGAATGACCCCTTCTTACATATGGGGTCTAATTTTTTTAAAATGGAAATTAAATTTCAATTAAAATCTAACAAAAAAATCCATCTTTTAAACATAGTAAGATCTTTTGAATAAAATGTTTTCCCAGTTAATAAACACGTTTATGTAAAACATACAGGATATTCAATAAAACAGTTCTGCATTTTGAACCAATTCAATACATACAAGAGTAATTACCTGTAACTAGTGAAATTAACTGAATATTTCTTATTCCTGTATCCTCCAAGATTTTAAACCAAACAGATTTCATCTCCTCTTTCTTGGTTTTCTAATGAAATTACTAATTAGGAGAAAGTTGGGACTTTCCTGCCTAGTAATCTCCCGAGTAGTTTTTCCTCTTTAAGCTATTCACTAAATTGCTAAGCAGAAATGAGGAAAAGCCCTTCACTTGCTGGAAAGGTTACAGTTGCCAAATGTGGGTTTACTATCTCGGCCAGGTCCAGCTGCATAGTTAGAGTCTTCTCACAGTTGAGTTTCAGACTTTCTCTAAGAAACTCCAACAGCGAACACTATCTGAATACTACTTTCATTAGATCAATCAACATAATGAATTCAGGACTTCACAGGTCCTAAGTTTGTGTAGGATTTGATAGGATTTATAGGTCACGATTTTGCATTTCATATTAAATTGCAAAGAAAATCTGTTCCATTTCTAGTACAAATTCAAATATTTTATTTTTAAGAGATTCATAATGATTTGCCATTCAGCCGAACATTCTCATGATGCAGGAATTGTCTGGAGTGGAGGCAGCGTGTCAGGCAATACTGCCAGACTTGCAGAACATTGATTTAAAAGCATGTCTTGAAAAAAGGGAAGTGGTAAGTACAACTATAACGAAAACATCCAGAGAAATCCAAGTAAGAGACTAAAGACAAAGATACAAAAATAAATGTGCAGCTCAGTTCCCAAGATAGTTTACATTACCAAACTAATCTCTCCTTCTGTAGGGTCACAGCCAAGTGTCATTGTATTTGTAATCTAAACTGGAGCCAAAAATAAATATATACAGAAATAATATTTAAAGAACACAAGCATTTCATCTTCAAAATCTGATTTTCTATTACAACTTTAGGCAACGTCTAAACGCAATGTAACTTTAAAAAACTACGTTTGACAGAAATACTAATTCTTGCTTAAAATTGGATTTCCCCTAAATGGTTTTATTTATCATAACTGACCATAACACCTAACAATTTAGCTCGGCGTACAAGCGCCGTATTTCTCCTTTTCATCAAAATGGACTGTCACATAGACCAGACGGTTAAACGGGCAGATTCACCCCTCCTCCAGACAGTTCTCCTCTGACATCTTTTCTTCCACTTTTCTATACTACAGAGGGATGGGAAACTGCATGAGACAAGCCTTCCTTTCATTAGCATACATTGCTATGTCACCAAGCAACTAATACACACGACCACGACTACTACTAGAGTTGTCTTTGTCTCGAAGGTCTAGTTGTTTGCCTCCAGTTTCCACTAGAACTCAGCTGCCTTAATCCCCCATATGCCACTCACCTTCTTGTTTCGCTGTGTGCCAATTCTTCATGCTAAAAGGCAGGCTGTACATGTATGGAATTTTTTTTTAGCTACGTCTCCAACCTACCAGCTGTCAAACTCTATTTGACATTTATAACAGTGTCTGTAGAGTAATCTTTATTTATTCCTTTTTTTTTTTTTTCCACTGTGGGCTACTCCTGCTCTTACTTCATGTATTCACTTTCGTTATATACTCCTCACATAGAGCTTACCCTTTTTTGTCTACATCTATATTGTGGTTGAAGAGAAAATCTGAAATAGAGAAACAGTACATTCTTTATGATTAGGATGAATTGCATAATATGTATTTAACAGCTCTTCAGTTTGGCAGGCAGAACACATATTCTTTGCTCTCTTCAGGCACTCAATCATCACTTTGGATTTCGGGGAAAAAAAGCTAAATTCAGCGAAGCTTTGCTATAGACTTCTGCTATAAAGTAAAAGCTGCATCAAGCAACCAACAGTCAAGCTTAAATCCCAAATGTTTTCATGTTTTGCATTTAAGGTTGGATGATAACTTTGCTCTTTTCTTTTACTGCAGCTCTCAACAACAATGAGCAGTCTCAAGAGATGAAAATAGTTTCTTAGTCTCAAAATCATATGGAAAAAATCAACTGCCTTTTTTAAAAACTTATAAATGTCTGGACAAACTTTTCCCAGATTTTCCTTCTTCAGTTACTTAATGAACACATGGTTATTTATAATGTGAGCTACACTTGTAGTATTTCAAAAATTAGTTATAAACATGCCTAGAGCTACTCGGCTCCTCCCGGGACTATACTGACCTCACTCAATACCCTTCCAGTATTGTTTGCTCTGCGACGTCTTTGACAGTGAACTCATGTCTTACTTCACTGCCTTCTCTCTGCCTTAAAACTTACCATAGTTTTCTTCTCTTAGCCAGTACCTTATAGCAGGTTACTTTAATTTCACAAAGATCAAAACAACAGTTACTAATTACGACAAATAAAAACTTTGGCCAGCAGACAGCGCTGATTAAAAATACATATAAAACGAATGCAAGCTCAGCTATAACTTAAACTAAGTATTTAAGGGACAGTGAATCAATCATTTATGTTAGTGAAATGTAGCACAAGCTCATAATTGGGTTGATGTCTTTTTGACAGGTACAAAATAGACACGTGTCGGAGTGAGGCTCCTCTCAAAGTCTGGACATAGGCACTTCTGGAGCATGATACACATGATGGGTGAGACTCTGCCCCACAAGGAGAAAGATTTTGTGCTGGGAGTCCCTAAACCTGGGTCAGCGATGGCTCGGAGGTAGACAGACATCTTTGTTACCTGATGTCTGTGTAACCTGAGATGTCAGGTGAGAAGATCCCATCCAAAAGACCCTACGTTAATAAGTAACAGCGATACAGCTAAGTGACTACAAGTACAGTCTTCTAATTTTCTTCCTCATGTGTGTAGGTAACGGGGGGTGTGTGTATTTGTATTTTTTTCCAAACAAACCCAGTTCGGCACCATCACTTTGAAAATTCAAAATAATCTGCTTCTATGTTTCTACAGTTTATTTTACTCACTGTTAGCATATACAGGATTTCATGAAATTTCTCATTTAAATAGATTGGTTTTCTCACAATTCCTTCCTGTTTAATGGAGTTTTAATTCAATTCAGTGTACCATTAAACTCAATAAATGGTAGAACATCATTTTTTTCCTTTGCAATCACCATAAACTGCAATGTAATGCATGTGTCAGAAGATAGTGGGATTTTTTCACTCCATCTTCTACTATTTCCTGAAGTACTCTTGTATACTGTTTTTTCTACTTCTGAAATTTGAATCTACTGTAAAGAAAAAAAAGAAAACAAATCAAAAAATTGACTGAAAGATGAAAGATGCATATACCCGTGACTTCAATTGCAAAAGAAACTGCTCATTCCTTAACTTTCTTCTTCAAGTATAAGGGATTACTCTAAATGTTCCTATTCACAGTTAATTGTATTTTATACTTAATTCGGGGATTCCACAGAGCTCTGTCCTTGACTCTTTTATGCTTCACTCAAAAGAGAATCTCATTCAAAAGCAATTTTAATTATCACTTATGAATAGATACTCTGTGCTCCAGACGTGCCTCTTCTCCACTGAAGATCAGAATCCTCATCCATTTCTCCTGTGATCAGGACTTCTGGCTGTCAGCTCCGGAATAATTTTGAACACTCAGAATCTTTCTCTCCTTGCTCTGAAGCCCTTCTTGCTACGTTACTACTTTTGGTAAATACTGTCAACATCATAGTCATTTTGGTTGTCACACAAACTTTTAACTCTTGGTAACATTATCTTTAACCTATACATTATTCCAGATTTCTATCTGGAAAAATCTCCAAATTTATGGAAGTAACTTTGTTTTTCTCTAGAATCATGGAATCACAGAATGGTTTGAGTTGGAAGTGACCTTTAAAGATTATCTAGTTCCAACCCTTGCCATGAGGAGAGATGTCTTACATCATGTTGCTCAAAGCCCCATCCAACCTGGCCTTGCACACTTCCAGTGATAGGGCATCAACAGCTTCTCTCGGCAACCTGTTCCAATGCCTCTATAACACGTGAAGGCAACTTCTATTAATCACAAAGTTTACGCATAACATTTCTAAGTAACTTACCACTAAATCACACTATCACCTCAAATGTAACTTTTATTGTTTTTTTTTAATTTATTTTTAAGGCCTTGATGAATGTTTATAGTAACCATTTTAACAACAGAAGAGGCAGCATGAAAAGAAATATGAAGATTGCCATTTGAAAATACAGTAAGTAGACAAGGCCACTAATGTGAAATCAGATAAAGATGGTTAGAGTGAGCCTTTATCGTATTTGCATGTTAGTGGCCTTGTCTACTTACTACATTTTCAAATGATAATCTTTCTATTTCTTTTCACGCTGCCTCTTCTGTTGGTAAAATGGTTACCATTAACAACTATCAAGCTATGTCACTAAGGTCCTTCATATTCTTCTTCAGAACTTCAGAAAACCCGAGCACAATGAAAAACATTGCTTTGTCAGAAAAAGAAAATGTGCTATTCTAACGAGTGAAAAAAAAATACAACTTCTTAAATTTAAATAGAATTTTAAGCCATTTTATTTCTTCAGATATGCCTTCAAAAATGAATGGGAAGAATAGCTACATTTAAGGCGCTCCAGTGATTTGTCATCAAATCTGTTCAGCCTACCAGTGTTATTCCAGATTCACATCCTGCAAGCTCATTCTGGACTTGAAAGTCAAACAGACTTTTCTCTGTTACGGGTAACCAAAGTAATCAAGATTTTCCACATAAAAATTTTGCTACCACACCTGTTGTAATTCCATTACCATTACAGCGGCAGCCAGCATAAGGTTTGGCTCTACACTTGGAATTTAGTTAATGATCTAGCTGATATCTAAGCCAGAAAATAATTTAATTTACAATTCCGTAAGCATTTCTGCATGAATAAAAAAGCAGCACAGAGGAACTCAGCGCATTAAGATACAAAGAACATGAGAATCTGATTTACAGAATACGAGATGAACCAATTCATCTACAGTATAGGCTTTCAGTTTTGTAAATAAAATTTTAAGTGATAAACTTTTTGTACTGCATGCTCTCCTGAACACAATATGGTTCCTTGCTTCTTGTTCTTATTGTGTCTGATTTCATTGTATGTTGTTAAAAAGAAAGCAAACACTGTAATTATATCAGAGTGTATTCTGATGATGTTTTATGGCACAGTGAGACCCTCTGAAAGCCACTCTCTCAAACATCTCCACACGCCCCTCAGATGCTGAACCCAGGTAACACCACTCCTGGCTATTTCACGTTTACAGCACAAACCCACCACCACCAAGGAAGGAAATTCCTTCATGTGCTTCAAGAAGCTTTCCAAACAAAGAGCTCTTCTGACAGATGTTTTATGTTTTAACATGTTTTCCTAAGAAAAGCTACGTGGTCTTGAAAGCTTTCTAATTGGGGCGGCTATGAGCCCTGGTTGGAATTTCTGTGAACCTATGTGTGGCTTTGTGAGAACAGCTTTTGATCACGGACATTGGAAATCCCAGGGCAAAGACAATAGCTGGATAACTTCTTACTCTCTGCTATTTCACAATAGCTAACGAAATAAAGAGTAGTTAAACCCCCGCCTCCAAAAAAAAAAAAAAAAAGAAAGAAAGAAAAAGAAAGAAAAATTGATTCGGGTGACAGTCAGAGAGTTTTATTTAGATAAACCTCCGCAATGCTTTTATTAGGTTACAAGGAAACCATCAAAGCGAGCTTTTAACATATGAACCATGCTTCTAAAAACTCTTTTGCCTCACGCTCAAATTTACAGCTCATCTAAAAGGAACTGGAAAAAAGGCATAGGAGCAAGATTGGAACAACACATCAGACTGACAGATCACTTAAATATTCCAAGAAATCACAACTAATTAAGCAAACACTCCTGATGTGGTTAGTTAGTTTTTTTCTTTCCTCAGAGAAATTAGAGGCTTTCCTCCTCCTTATTTATGTACTACTCCTAATTCAGGCAGAACTAATGAAGCACTACAAGTGTGCATTGTTTCCACTGTTACTTCCTCTCCATACATACTGATTTATTTGTAATGAAAGTGTATTACTCAATTGGCTTATGACCTTCTAAAATACAGTCGTCAAGATGGAGAAGTAAATCTTTTGAGAAGACAGACAATAAATTGAAGATTTAATACGGTCATTATTATCAGATTCTCACAACTGTAACCCAGACACCCGGTTTGCTACAGGTTATCAGAAAATGTGTATATGGACAGAAGCCGTTGGACTAGGGGCAGATTTTGTTTTACAGGGGGTCAGTTATGGGAGATTACAGAGTGAGAAGCATTGGGATGAAAACTTTTCCTACAGTTACCCTCATAAGCACTCAACACGCCCCTCTTCCTCCAGGGACAGTTGTTTTGGGTTTTAAACAGATCACTCAGAACTCATACATACAAAGACACAATAACTTGATGTGGAAAGTTCTGATCTAATTTAAATTAGCTCTCTGTTAAATTAGAGAAGATAATTTCCAACATTTGAGCTTAAACTTTTCTCTTACAATCAAGTCGTTTCTTGTTTTCACTTGAAACAAATACTTCATCCTGTAAACATATTTAGAAGAATTTTTCTTTCTCCTAATAAAGTGTGTGCTGTATTTTCAGTTCACATAGAAGACTTTGGTTAAATGAATTGTAACAGCTTTTAGCATATGAAAATCGAAGCTTTTTATGCACTGCAGTGTATTTCATGATTAGGACAAATACATGACATACACTGCCAAAATAGAAGAAAAATTAACAATTTATAACCTATATTGCCAACTAATGGTTTCTTAATGGCACTAGAGAAAAGGAAAAGAAAGTGAAGGTTTTAATGTTAAACTATGCATCAAAGCCATTGAGCAGCAATCACTGTGACTGTATTGGAAATGGGGAACACCAAGAGCTGATGACATTCCTATTTTTCCTGCTCTGCCTCCAGTCCCCACTGAGACCTGCACACACATGTCAGAGTCCTTCATTCTGGAAAGGTAAGAGCAGAAACAACACGGTATCTCCTATACATGTGCGAAGTATACACTAAAAAAAGCTATCAGTCTCTTTCTTAAAAACCAGGAGAGAAGTGTTTTTCCAGAACACAAACATGTTCTAGATACGGTATTTCCCAGGTTCAAATGGTGTTGCTACCTTGTCCTGCTACTTCCCCACTGGCCGCTAGCATTATCTCCAACTGAGAGAAGAACACAGTCCAGGAACAGTGTCCAAAACAATGTCATTTAATCCTACTACTAACAGACTACAAGAGCAGCACTGGTCAACACTTCACAGAAGTTTGGAGCCACATTGTTTTGTTTATTTTAACATACACAAGCACATGCACACAGAGCTTCCCCAGCTCAGCACCGCTTCAAATTAACAACAAAAATGAAAAAAAAACCCAAACACCCAAAGACTAGAAAAACACTGTAACGAAGTAATATTGTCTCATCCTTTGACAAAAAAACCCCTTAATTAAATAATAAATAAGTAACCTAATATCTCCTTCTGCCTTAAATCCTTTCCCATTCCTCACCAACCCCCACTTCCCTTGAAAACCAGATGGCCCCAGCAATATGCCCTGAAGGTCAACAGATGCACCATGTCTTCGGATAAAGAAAAGGTATACAGTATCTTTAATAATATTTCCAGATGATAAAACTGGAAAGCACATAGTGAAAATAAAAGCATAAAAACATCTACAGAAAGAAAATAAACCAAACGCAGTTACTGTGTTAAAATAACCAAGACATCAACGAAAATAAAAGCCAAGTAGTGAACTCTTATTAATACTATGAGTAATAAATAACAAGTGAAAAGAAGATTGATTTTAAAAAAAAATACTCTAAGAAATTACATAAAGAAAGGATACTAGATAACTCTGGTGACCGGTAATGGATATGGCTGCTTATTTGTCATGGCTGTCAAAGGTTATGAATTTCACGATTTCCATTTTTTTATAATATGTGCCCCTGTCTTTTGGCTTCATAGGAAACTGTGTCAGTGGGTGAGTAGATGAACACGTGCATAGGTGAATAAACAGGTGAACAACTTAGCCTGGAGGGGGTTGGCTGAGGCCGCAGTCAGTTCCAGCAACATATGTCTGGAGAGAATCAAGCGAATTACAGATTAAGCTATTCCAGATTTTCACTGGTGAATTTGAGGTCCAAATCCAGGTCTGTGAATCTTAATGTGAAAATCGATTCCAGCGACAACATTATTGCTCTGCACACCTTCTGTGTTTCACAATATCCAGACCTAATTTGTCCTATTTACTGATAAAAACAACTTTTTAACGGCTGGCTCTATCAGAAAGTCAAGTAGATCTTTACTCAGAACATCCATGCTAAAATATCCTATTCTGTTCCCTGTCACAATTAGCAAATTGTATATATTCTTTACCTCTTGTGCATGGGTACAGTTGTGATTATCACCGACCGTACTATGACTCCCTAAATTGGATCCCACGACAGAGTTGCATTTTAAGGCTTAGTAACTCAAGTTCTGTAGATATCCTGTAACTTACTACTTGTAGGAACAGAAAGGTCTATCTATGCAGATATGCTAAGCTCATGGCACATAAGTAGGACAAATTAATTTAGTGCCCTTTCCTCAACATGAAATAACTTGTTAGCCCACAGTAACTTGTTCATGTGTCCTTAGTTTAAAACTCTATGCTCTAGAAGTAGTATGATTCAGTTTTTTTTCCTCCTAGGTTCAGAAGTGCCAGCCAACAAACAAAACCTTTCCCAAGTGTATACGTCAATAAGTAGATACATTACAGTAAAAGTGGCCTCTTTTTACTTAGATTTATGCTGCCTTTTGTACACGAACAATATAACAAAGCCTAATGCTGTCTGAAACAACAACCACACGAATCAGCTACCTGCTGCTAACAGCACAACGCTAATGCGGATATGCTGCTGGGGCCAAAAGGTGTTAATAACCTTTAGCCTTGGACTGCTATCAGCAGTGCAAAGCAGCTTCCACCAAAGCAAGTGATGAACGTCAGATGGTACTTCATTGGCAAAACAGACAGGCAAGAAGGAATAATATACCCACTTCAGCTTAAACTCTAGTGGCCAGACTTTCTAAAGTAGGTCTGACCTTCAGATCCGAGGACCTGTCTCCATTAGAAATCCTGTTCTGGCCTAGCAGAGATGCCATGCATACAGGCAGAAAGTGTTTCTTTGACACCAAGGACCCACCATCTTCCCAAATGACTATCATGGGTAGAAGCACCTGGGCCTTCGCCGGCGTTTTTTCTGGCCCCAAGGCAGGCTCTTTCCCCTCTTTCCTTCCCACTCCTCATCAGCAGAGCCCGATGGTGTAGACCAAGCCAGAAAGGGAAGCCACACTTTCAGGAGACCAGTGAACTGAACTGCAAAATAAGGCAGTAAAACAACGCTGGGGATGTGTTATCACTCTCAAAAGCTAGACTGAAGAGAATGCAACACACAGGCATAAAAAATAAAGAGCGACTGAAAAAGCCCATAACCAAATAAAAAAGAGAAAACCAAACCAAACTAACTACACATGTGCTTTGTAATTCTATGTAAAGTTCAAACCTGAAAGCAAGCTCTGGCTCTGGAGTTCCCAATCTAGAACTGCTGTTGGAAATAAAAAACATTTGCAGACTGCTTAAGCCTTAGCTAGCCCTGTGCACTCACGAGCACTGCTATAGAAATGGTAATGTTAGGGAGAAAATACACTTGCGTGAGAATACGATTTAAGACAAGTTCTGTTGTGTGTTGGAACTGTCAACAAACTTGTGACCTTAAGTCCTCCAAGTACACTTCTGACTCCCTCATTTAAACACCCCAGAAGCAGTGCCAAATGCAGGAGAACGGACAATGAAATGTTCTTCCCTCAGAGGGGTGTCAGTATTGTGCTGATAAGCACATTTTTCAACAAATCCTTGCAATTTACATGTATTTGTTTTGTACTTGGGTGGGTATGCAAGGGCATCCTGACTTTCGGTGTAACTGAAGATACAGTAATACTATACTCTTGAAAAGGATTTAAAAGTCCTAAGAAGAGTTCTATTTTTCTCTTTCCCCCCATCTCTGGAAGCCAGAATACGCACAGTATACTGCCACTTCAAAGACTAGCTAACACAGAAGCCAGAGGGGGAATATATCAGACAGGGAGACTCAATATATACTAAAGTAGTATTGTAAAGGTATATTCTATTCCAACAAAAAGCAGAATAAAGTGCTGAGAAATTAAAGCTATTAATCAGAATCATTTTATTCATTTCCATAATCCCACTGTAAAGACTGTGGAATCTGTAGAAAGACTCCACTAGATTTTTGGTGCGAATAAGGGGCAACATCATTATGTCAACGGAGCACCGTTACAATCTGGGAAAAGCCTATTACTGACAAAATTGAAAAAATAAAGCAGCGTGCATGTCAGCCCAGCAAAGCAAGCAGCTGTTTTCTACGTTTGATTGTGTGGAAAGGGAGAAGTTACACAAGAATAAAATTCTATCAAAGCTGCTCCATTTTTAGAACACAGAGAACACAAATCATAAACATTTACAGTAGGTCAGGTTCGGTGCCTAACACTGGCAGCCTATCATCCACATTGTGCAAAAAAAAACGCCAGCAGAGATCTCTCCAAAGCAGCTCCACATTATTAGTCCATTGAAATATTTATTTAGCAAGACAGAGCTTCAATAACATTAGCTCATAAGTATTCAATTTTTAAAATATTTGGAATTGTGTTGGATGGGCCTAACGCTCAAAGCACCTTGTTGCAACATTTTTTTAAAAGATAAACAAAACCTCTCAGCCTCATCCGTATTATTTATTCTTCTCTTCAGCATTACAAGCCAGTGAGTATCAGCATAAAGAAGATCAGAAGCATCCAATCCAGTCAGCCATTTCAAGGTATAACAGAAGACAGCAAGTCTCGATCAATAAAAATGTATCTCTATTTGTATTAAGCCGCTGCCTAGGAATCCTAAATGTTGAGTCTTATATGCAAGATGATATCAAAATCTACAAAAACGCGGATGAGAAAACTGAGAGGACAGTTTTTATCCCCAGAAGTTATAGTTTAAGAGTAAAATCAGAGATACGGGATGGATGCATTCTGGTAGAGGAAAAGTGTAACAAAACAATGCATATGTCTTGAGGCCACAGCCCAAAGATACACATACTAGCCTGAGTACTGCAAAACACACTATGTTCCACGTTACTTAGTTTTTCCTGCAATAAAGTGTCACTGGCACAGGTAAAGCATTGCCCTAAAGAAGCTGCACTGTTTCGCTAACTTGGGCTTCTGTACAAAAGCCCACACTGTGCAGTGCTGTGACAGCCAATAAACAAACATTGCTCAGCATTTTCAATGTGATAATTTGTTCTTCTTTGTTTTAAAGTGGATAACTCTTAGAGTCACCTGATCAGACTGCTGCACTCTGCCTGAATTCATGTTGCCACAGACCTTGTGGGACCCATCCAAAACAAGGGACATAATGAAAGCAGGCAGCTGGGTAACAAGTTTGCTCCAAAAAGCTCCGCAGTGGAGCCTGCAGTCTGAGGGAAGGAGCAGCTATGCCACTTTCCACGCTGGCACAACAGCAGGAAACAGGTATTCTTTCCACAGGGCTTTTCAAAACAAAACCTGCAGTTTTCCTTCCAGTTCCATTTTCAAACTCCTCTGCTCCAGTTGTTAAAAAAAGAAATGACAGTGGCAGAAGAATAGATGTGAGGCAAACTGTAATACCTCCTACAAACAGCATCCCTCCTATTGCTTTGATGCACATGCAATTTGAATGTGTAGTTCCTTGAAAAAGCCAAATACAAAAAAAAAAAAAAAGGTTATTTGGACAGCTCTGGAAAATACAAGGAATACAGTGAGGGTTTGATTCACAAGAACACATCTTCTGTTTGATACTGGTACAGCTGCAGTGATCTCTGTGAAGCATTTTCCCTGGGCCTGCAGCGACACTGAAGCAGCACGGCCAACCTCTGGAAGAGGAAATCAGCTACACGGGTTCTTGCCTATTTCCAACTGATGTGCAGCGCAGCGTCCACAGAATTGGAGGTGTTCTAGTGTAGGTTTCACAGTGCTATGTTCAACTGAGAAAAAGGGAACCAAAACATCTCTCTCTCTCTCTCTCCAGCTCTTCATTACAAAATTAAGAGAGCACACTACCTTTCACCTCCAACTATTTCGGACTGCATAGGTTGTGATTATGCTCAAAAGCAACACTGGTCATGCAGAAGAGGCTTATTTGCACTACTGTGTTAAAGAGATGACAGGGAAGAGGAAAAGTCTATTCACAGAAAAAAATGAGCCCTCAGAAACCAATGTACCTGACTGTCACAATATTGATAAAATTGCTAGCAGCTACCTGAAAACAATACTTTTGAAACACCACTTGGAAGCTGGTAGTGAAGCCCACATTAAAAGCAACATGCCTGGCTCTGTTTGTCTTTTTTGTTTGGGTTGGTTTTTTTCCCACTGTTTTCTTTTTTCTTCTCCCTTATTACTACAAACAGATGCAGATGATTATGCGCCTGGCTGTTAAAAGCTCTGGTAGTTTCAGACAGGAGAGGCCCCCCTACATCACCTACCAGGCAGAAGGGGTTACAGGAGCCCAGGGTGCTTCCGTGAGAGCTCACAGGCTGCCTGGCATTTGCTTGAGCAGTCAATGAAGGATTAAACCGCAGGATGAGTGTAACAGATAATTGTCACATCTTAAACCACCATGGCTAAATCTACCAGTTTATGAGACAGTCATTTATGTTAAAGGTCCAAGTGCCAAAGGAGCTAATCACTCTTTTTAAAAGACTTCCCATGATACTCCAAATAAGATACTTTCTGGCTCTCCTAGAGTTTAGAGTTCTTCACACAATTTTGGCCTTTTTCAACAAGATACTGAGGGAATTAATTCACTGAAGCGGATCATCTGAAGAAGAGAAGGAAACAAACTGCTGTGAGAAGTTTGTACAATTTGCTAAAAATTGGTTTTATTACCCTACTTAATAATGAACTAATGCACTTGAAAAGCAGAGAATTTTGTAGTGGGTTATTCAGAGGGAATTGTTTTGTGTAGATCATTTTTGCATTAATATTAAAACTCCTTGGTCTAAAGATACTTCAATGTAACGGTTACACGCATTTCTATTTCACATCACACATAACGTCTGCTTATAATGCAATGCTGCGTCACTCAAAAGGTGAGAAAATGAAGAAAGTAATTTTTAGAAGCACTAGATATTTTAGAAAACACCACTTCATTAATTACTAATTAATTACTAAAAAGTGAGTGATTACAGTAGCAGCACCTTTGGAGACAAATTCCAAGCCTAAAATCTCACCTTGCATATATATATGCGTATATATGCAGAGAGAGAGAGAGAGGCACACACACGTGCTAAATCCCTAACTCTGAAGGGCTCCCAAGGAGCACTGATGAGAGTTTGGAACGGTTCCTTCCCTCCCCTCCTCAGAAGGAGCCACCAGTCAAAATCTGAGTGCTGAACAGCAAATCTGCAGGGACTAAAGTCAGGCAACTACCTGCAAAGAGAAAGGATCCTTCACAGCGTGTTTATAAATGTTAAATGGCCCGGGAAACTGCTGAGAGATTTCTCATGCTCAGATCCTCATTTTCTCTTGCGTGGTCATCCCTGGGCCAGCTCTGGAAAACAAGGCAGCCATTTTCTCATAAGCTGTTACACTCGGCAAACCAGATTGAAGTGCTTGATAAGCTGCTGTTCTCTTCCGCGCCTGCAGCCATCGGAGGGGAAAAAACAACCCATCACCCACAAACAGGTACAACCACAGCCATTTCTGTACTTGCCTGCGATGAGTCAGGGAGCAGCGCGGCGCAGATGGGGCCGGGGGTGGGGAGGGGAGGGATGGGGAGGCCTGGATGCAAGCACATCAGCCTGCCCTACCCCGGCTGCCGATCCCACGGATCATCCCCGCAAAACCTCACCGACCCGCCAAATGATGCTGCCGCCTCACGGCTCGGCGTTCCCAAAAATTAGCTACCGCTGTTGGAAAATACGTTGCGGTCTAAGACGCTGCCTTGTGCACGGTGTGAAAAATGCCTCCAAAGCTCGGGGTCGGTACAGAAAGAAAGTGATTTTCATGTGCAACTGGCAGGCACCAACGGGCACGTATACGTGCACCTGTACGCACACCCATACGTGACTGAATTATTGTAAGGAATGCGGCTGTAAGGAACCTCTCTCAAATTAGTTGTTAGGGGATCTGACTGCCAAAACCACCAAGCAACTCAATTCGTTACAGCATACAAATATGGATATTCAAAATAGGTAATTGCTTGAGAATAGGAAGGTCTGTCCCCACCTGTAAAGCAAGAAGCCGTGACACTTACACTTGCGTTTACTTCTGTTTTCTATTATAAACCCTTCTCTTGTCATTTTCATAAACCTTCCTATTTTGCAGCACTGTTTTGAAATATGGCAGCAAGAAGCCCTGGGCACACAGAGATGCTTTTTCAGTGCCATGCAAAATATATTCACACTTAGCTATACTCACAAGCTTCTGGGGACAAAAAGTCCAGCTGAGGTTTCATCAGCACAGACTACTAAAAACTGGCTGCTGAAGTCCCCCACTGCCCCATGCATGCTGCCTGCCCAGCCCTGCCTCGTTTCAACATGAATTTTGGCTCCAGTCAGCCCCCAGACAGGCTGTACCTCTGTTGGTTCGCTCAGCCAGGCCGTGAAAAAGCTCAGCTGGTGGGGAACACACGTCCCCTATTTGGCCACTCCTGATGGCCCCTGCTTGGCTGGTGTAAGTGTGCTGCTCTGGGCTCCTTCTCCACCTGGAGGCTGCACAAACAGAAAGTGATTCCCTGAGGCCACCAAAGTCCCTATGCTTCAGGCTCAGTTCCACCCACAGAGGGTCTGGCAGACCCACCTGCCCTGGCTCTGCTAGTGCAAAGGCATATTTAATTTATCACATCCAACTCTGATGTCTCCTTCCAGCGTCTGGTCCACAAGAGAGAGCAGTACAATCCTGCTACCCAAGGTACTTGTTTAGGTCAGCTTTGAGAGATTTTGTCATGCAGTGCCCGTGGCCAGGAATCCCAGAACTAGGACGTACATCCAGTAAGTTTCCTTTCTCTACAGGAAACGGTAAAACAGCCAAAGAGATGACACGTAAGACTGTCAAGACCCTAATTATGAGAAAAGTGTACCCAAGCTGGGCAAATGGCAGCAGCTGAACTCGGTACCCAACTCATCAGTCCTAATGCTGCAAACTCGGTAACCGTTTCCCAAACTTACTACATTACTTTACACCATGTTTTGCGACGGGGCTGCTGTGAAAGACGGCTGTACACCAGAAGCAACGCTCGCTAGCTTTGCAGAGCCCCAGTAAGACATAAAGTCCAAATAAACACAAGTAGAGCGCCCGTAATGCAAACATGTGATGCCCTCATCAGTTGTCAAAACCAGTGAAATGTAGCCATGTTCTACTTGATTAGCTAGTGAAGAACACTTTCGTTCTGTGCCCATTGACTTTTACTGGGTAAAGTAGAAAGTTACGTTCTTCTGCCAAGTATACACGCACCAAGGCTTTTTAAAACATCTTTCAGTTTGGAATGCAGGCTAGTGTAAGTTTAAGAGTAGTAAGTCTCCTCACTCCACTAAAATTCAAAGTATGTAAAACCACAGCTCTATCAATCATGCCATCTGTGCTAGAAATGCCATTCTCTTTCTTTTTTTTTTTGCGACGGGACTATTATATCATGTGCAGGTGGTAACATCTAAAAATATATCACAGAAGATATACATAAAACCAGACTACTCCTTTTGTCGATCAAAACGGTAAGCAGAAACGAACCCGTGCTGATCTAGTTCATACCTCTCGGCACGGGAGGTTTTCTCACTAGACCTGCAACCCTCCTGCTGAAATACAGCTTCCAGAAGGGAAGAGCACAGCTCCTCACGCCTGTTTCATACCATCAAACCAGTTAAAATGGCTCGATCTCTTCCACGAAGGAAAGAGTTCAGCAGCAGAGTGAGGAGTCAGACAAGCACCATATGGCCAGAAGGGAGAGAAGACAAAAGCGAGGGCCGAACCACCTCTCTCGGCGGCAGCAAGAGTTATGTTGGCTCAGCTGTGTTGTCTAATCAAGTATTCTAAATCAATTAAGACTGAAGCCAATTTGTACACATGAATCTTTGTATTTATAAATGAACCTAAATATTCCGCAGCAATATTCCATACGGTTTACTTCCTGTAATACATGGACAGAAACCAAGGGCTGGCTGAGCTCATTAGCCATGAAAACATGCAGTTTTATGAGGCAAGCTTTTGTCCAGCAATACAAAAAATGAGCAGTGAATGAATCAGCTCCTTCCGGCCCTATAAAACAATGGTCCCCAATGTTAGTTAATGTCAGTTAACATTGAGGATGCTCTCTCAGTTGTTTAGAACTGTCACCAGGTCCGAGCTCCAGCCTGCTGAGGTACTTCTATAACAGCACCAGCATCATAAGAACGTTTATTGACATCACTCAAAAAACCTGATCAGTTGATAAGATCACCACCGTTTGTAAATAATTCTCACACATCTTCCCAGAATACTAAATTTCTCACTGGTTTTGGGAGAAAACAGAAAACAGCTTTCTCTGCCTGGAGAGCATTTCGCCAGGTTTTCATTCAGGCAGCGATGCTCGAGCAGCGGCAGGATGGCTGCAGACACCCACCGAGGTAATTCTCCATGTGTGCCTACTGCGCCTCTCCGAACAAATGGCTGAGCCGCTCGCCATTCTACAGCCCAGGATAGTGATTTATAGCCTGTTCTAGGAAGACCGGATCTGGCCATGGTTTGCTTTAAAAAGGTGCACAGAAAAATAAAGCGTTTCGGCAGTGACTCAGCGCTGTGTATTAATAGCCAGCCTAAGCTTATTTAAGACCCTACTGTTGCCATGTGTCAGGGACAGAGACCGGATCAGGCTGTTGATCTGACTGCAAGCTCACCTCACAAATAAAACCATTTTCCAGCACTGAGCGGTGGCACAACGACAGGATCGAGAGTGCCCAGGGAGCACAGGTCAAGGAGGAGAGAAGTGGGGGCAAGATGGGCCCTTCGGGAGCCACTGCATTTGAATCGGCCCAGGTCAACTGCAAAGAGTCGGATTCCCTTGGCCCACAGGAGGAAGCGGAGGCCGAGAGACTGGTAAAGTTGTGAAGAATTTGGTCCTGCGCTAAGTGAATGGAACAGAAACGAGCGTTCAGAAAAATCTTGTATACTCATCCGGCGTGTGCATAAATAGCTGTGTGCAGAAATTAAGAGAATCAGCTCCCAGTATATGCTTTTGGTCAAAATGGAAAGCACAGGGAGGAGAGAAATAGAAAAAGTCACTGTAATCTGATTAGCTGTGTAATTAAGACCAAACTGGGAGATCAATAAGGGAAACTATAAGGAGGGTTTTTTCAGCACAGTATGCTGG
The DNA here is from genome assembly GCA_013396935.1 of Baryphthengus martii. NCBI lineage: Eukaryota > Metazoa > Chordata > Aves > Coraciiformes > Momotidae > Baryphthengus > Baryphthengus martii. The sequence continues at coordinate 455,523 of VWZK01015767.1, forward strand.
AGAGAAAATGGGAAATCTGGTGAAAATCTAATGGGATAAAGTAACAGATGGTAGGTAGACACCCAGGGGACATGGAATATGTTTAAAGATGATACTGGCTAACAGTATGATTAAGAGTAAATGCAAAACCACAAGGCACTGAGTTGAACTAGAATGTAAGTAGTAAGGCCATAAAAACGTTAATATTCTAGGTTAGACTTACATACTTTTATAGACATCTACGAGACAAATAGGAAGAACACTTACAAAAAGGCTCTACATAGCAGAACTATCTGGGCTATTTAAGGGAATGACTCTTGACCTTGTCTTGAGAAACATGGCAAACAACCATCTACAAATATGACACGGGATACCAGAGAGAGGACAAGTAATTAAATTAATCAGTAACAATATAACAATAAATAATGGACTCAATGTACAGAAAAGAAAACAAGTTACATTTCTTGAAATATTTTTGAGAGCAGAACAAGCTACCAGTGGAGCTCTGCAAACCACTGTCATCTGGGAGACCTGAAGCCTACCTGACAGTACATCATTCTACCAGGCCTTGTAAGAACTCCAGGGAAAAAGAACAAAAGATCAGTCCCCATCCACTTTTTCAAACACAAATACATCAGTAACTTCCAGGAAAACCTTCCACATAACCTACTGTTCTTCCACTTGCTACACATGCAGGAGTATGAATTGCAGTCCATAAACTGAACACGCAGGCAGGTCAACTCAAGGTGGCCTCTCATGCTGAGGTAACACTTTCCGTTTTCTCTTGGGCACAATCAAGTTTGCTGTACCAGTCTCATGAAACTATGGTGGTCCTGTGCCTTCCAAATATTTGCCAACAATTTAGTAATACCTATAAACAATACAGTCCAGCTGCAGAACTGCTTACATCTCCATAAAATAAACAAACATTACATATATAAACTGCAGATATATACAGATAGATGGATACATACATACATACAATAGAGAGAGTGTTAAATGGTGGAGCTGTAAACAAATGATATAAAAAGATATAAACTGATGCTGCATTATTATAAGTCAGCTATTTATGTAGATTTATTTTAAAATATGTCTGATTGCATTCATAGCACTGATGAAGAGAACAGTAATGCACTAAACATCATTAAACACTTAAACTAAAAGTCCTCCTCGATCGTCCCTTCACAACCACTTTGATTCCACTTTGCCACCCAGGACTAGAATAACCCCATGACCTGAAAGTCAGAAAATTCTCACTCTGTTGCAAGAGAAAACTAAGTAATTGCCAAAAGCAGAGCCCTTTTCCATGCACAATCTTGTTTTCGGCTCTCCCATCTCTGACTGGCACTAATTTAAATTAGGGGCCTGGTAGCTTTAATACTTCAGCTGATATCAATTACCATTCTATCATGCAAAGCACTCCCTGAAGTAATCGGGAATCAAGCTGCTTATGGAAATAGTGTAAAAACCGCACCAGAAATGAAACAGAAGCCAGTACCAGCAAAGACATAACCAGCCCCCTCTGTAAGAAAAAAAGAGATTTAAATGGGCAGCTGCATTCTGCATCAGCAGAATTACAACCATTTCTGTCAATGGTTTTAAGGTGCATAGAGAGGTCACTGTCTTCCATAGATTGGGTTACTGCAAAGCCAATGGATAATAACTATAGCGAGAAAGCAACTGGGTCCTGGACTGCCTTAAAACAGCTGTGGAGAAACAGAACAAGCCAGAATGATGCTGACTCTGACGCAGCTTCAGATCAGGCATCGTCCTCTAATTTACTCTCAGCTAGCTCATGAAAACTTCGCTGTGTTTTTACAACCATAAAATCCAATAAACCAAGCCCCAAAACATAGACTTTTTTTCTTTTTTTACCCTACTCCAGGAAAGCAGTGAGAGGTAACAAGCTTGGGCTCAGTTAAATGGGATGTAAGGAACCAACAAGAAACACACACTTAAGAAGCCTAAGTTGTAGCAGCCTTTTTGCGTTGTTGTGCTTGCATCTGTGCTTGGTACCCCACCTAAATGGCTTTTGCCCAGGTACAAAGTATTTAGTTTTAAACTAGTACTTGTCATACAGGGCAAGCTTGCCCAATTGAGGAGCCAGCTAAAGTCCTGCAGGACCCACCTCACGCATACTGAACGGGCTGATACAGACAGGCTTCCTGGCACTCTTCCATCCTACAATTTCCTACCACTATTACATTGATGATTCAAATCTAATTTTAACAAGCAAGCAAGCCTTCTGCTGTCAGCAACCATTGTTCCAAGACAGAAGGAAAATACTTTAAACACATTCTTGTGCCTTTCAACATCTGCATTTTTGTATTGCTTTTGTTCCTGGAGAGGGGCACAGAAAAGGAAAATAAGGAGAAGCGCTTCCTTAGGTAGGGTGCTAAGATATCAGTGCTGTCACTTATCATTTCTTAAACAAGCCTAATTTTTTCGAACAGTACATGGGTAGCAGAAGGGTATTATTAATTTAAGAACTACTGCTTTGAAAGTCTAAAAAACTTGCTACAGCAACAAAGCAAGTTTCAAAAATGCATTCCTCTAAGAGCACATAAAAATAATGGGCTTAGTTTCAATAATACAAAAATATTTTCCACATCCTTTGGTAAAATTGAGTCCTACACAGCCACAATATTTATTTTTTTTAAACACTAACTGTATGCATCTCTTTCTAGGTGTCTCACAAGATGATCACTCATCATGTTTCTAAGTGTTGGCATAAGTGATCAGAAAAAGCAAAAGAATTTAAATACTCTTTTACCTATTTTCATATGGCCTTCAAAAGCAAAGCCAACACGGAATAATGAAGAGCCGAGTTTATCAGCTGTACAACAAAAGAAATCATCCCACATAATGTGCACTGGTAGTGAAAAGTTGCAAGAGGTAAGATATTCACCGAATGTGATTAGTTCTGGAGATTACTGCAGAAGAAGGACATGGCTCCAGTAATCAAGGATAAGACATCAACAAGCATAGAAAAGTCTTCCCGACAAGGCAGAAACAGCCCAGTTTGTTCTCAGTTACAGCACAATCAAGTTAGCTGTGTGGCACATCCTGATGTTCATATCATATGATTTTAATAACTGAAAATAGAAGATGAAAGCCATCTGCAGGTCTCCTAAACAAAACAAATGCTACACTGTGATGCTGGACTATGTAACGTGCTTCCATTACCTAGAATTCCTATCAGAGAAAGTTATTTATACATTGAAATGGAAATATTTAATAGCATTTAACACTCTTAGCAGGTACAGAAAATATTCCCTGCATAACACACGGCCTTGTTTTTACAGCCTGTATAAAATACACTGATGTGCTCTTGACTGAATGGCAAGAGACAAAACATGGGGGCTCAAGTGCTTCAGTGCTCTTGGACAGACATTATGGAACCTGCGCAAGGTTTTGAATTTGATCTCTTTGTTCAAGTCAGTCGTATTTGCATTCATTCAAGTTACTCATCTAAAACAGCTACGATTCTTTAATTTCATCTTTTCTCCCAAATTCCATTTGTTCTTCTATAGAATGATTGCCATAAATAAAATGTTACATTTAGACCCGCTGTGATACTGCCGGACAATTTCACTGCAGATAAAGGTCAAGGAGAAAATTATTAAAAACCAAATAAGATTTTTTTCCCAAATTCTCTGTATAAAGCATCAGTGTCAAGAATTCCAGTAAACTTTGAACATTAGTCAATCCATACTGGGCTCCTAAGTGGGCTGTATGTTTTATCTGCTGTAACAGCAGCACTGGGCAGAAGGCATCACAGAGGTAACTTTTGGAGCAGGACAAATTACTGAACTATTTCTTCAGTTTCTCACAGTAACTACTGTGCTGTAACTGTCCTCCAGAAACATGTGACCATCATCTTGGCTAAATAACCTTCTTGTATGAAAACCTTAGCCATAACCAAAGACCTTCATAAGCATGAAGACAAGAAGAGACCAGGACATTATCTGACTGGGTTTCCTCGGTAACACAAGTTTTAAAACTCAAACATGCAATTCTTTCATTATATTGAAAGAAGATACGTATTTTAGAAATTCACCTGAAAAGGATGTAAAAATTTCAGCTACTGGGCAACTCCTCATCTCAATTTCAACAATTTTCCAGCTTTAAAATAGCTATGAATATTGGGGGAACAACAAAATCTCTTTCCTCTTTGAATTCTTCCACTTTTGGCTTATTTCCAAATAATCTTTTTATTTCCGTAACTTGCAAACAAAAGAGCCTCCTCCTATCATAGATCTTCACACACTTATTACCAGATGACGACCAGCTCACAATTTCAGTCTCTACTTGACAAGACAGATTGGACTTTTATCAGTTTCCTACCGGAGAGATGACCTCCTCCAGAACTCCCAAACTCTCTCCCAGTACGTCCAAACACTTTGTGCTCCAGGTATGAGTGCTGCTCCTCCCCATCACACCTCTGTGCTAGTTAAATATCATACGGATAGCACATACACTTTTTATTTGTTAGTCTTGCAATCCTGCATCGAAACATCCTATCACTGAATGGTAGACTTACATGTGAGCTGTCGCATGTGGCCACAGCGCATCTCAAGATACACAAATGATGACTTCTGAAGAAGCTTTAGATATTACGAGCTTACACAGATCAGAACAAATAGGCATTACTTTGCTGTTCTTCATCACAATCTTAATAATTGAGTAATGTGAAAGAACGAAGTGAAGAGCATAATAAGAAATTTAACATTTAAAATTGCCTGGAGATCTGGAGTAGGGAAACAGGAGACAAAATGCTGGTATTTAGTTCAAAACGAGGATGTTCGGAAACACTCAACATAGCTTGTTCCAGTGACTACAACTGGAGCCAGTAACTGCTGGATTTGCTTACAAATTCAGCCAGTGTTTTACGGCCAGGACAAAGGACAGGTTTCTGCAAAAGTAGGCACATACTTAAGCGTGTGTTATTATCACGTTGTATTAACAGAGACACAGACTCGTACATCAGGCTTCAAAGCACAGGAGATGCTGCATCCACTGCTTTCCTCATCACAGATGTGCACATAAACAACTCATCTATTCTGGGTTGATGTTTAACATGGCCTAGATAGATGAGAAGTTGCAGAGACAAGAAGGGCTTGGGATTTAAAGCAACGAAAAGGAAACACAGAAATACAAATGTAAAGTAAAAAGCAGTATTACTTGGGAAAACAAAAGGAAGGGACAAAGTGCACTGAGATACACATGAAGATGGGAGGTATTAAGGGCAGGCAAGCTATGTAGTAGAATTTAAGAGAGACATCAGAAATCATGGCAACAGAAAAAAAATATAACCTCTCTAAATTCAGGAGGACCTGGACTCCTGAATCTCCTGGTTAATTGAAGGGGAGGTGTCTAAAAAGCAAAAATTTGAAGAACTGTAAAGACCGAGAGAGAAATTTGTACAGGTAAAAAATGGCAAAGTGGGGCAAAGCAAAAGTAGAGTAATAGATTACAACTATCTAAAGGAGGAATCTGCGTAGCAGAAGGAGGAAGACATTTTCTATCAGATATGGAAACTCATGAAGGAGCAATTGGAAAGATGTTTGGGTTTTTTTTAAATGGAAAACACTGAGTGACTAGCAGAAAAGGCTTTTTGGAGAGGAACAACTGTTCGCCTGTGAAAAAAACTGCCAGAGGGAATACGGCAAAGCTACTGTTGGACTAAATAACAGAAAATGCACTGATGGGAACAGCCCTGTATCAGCAAGGAGGAATGCCTCAGGTTATGTAAAAGACCACTTCCCAGTCTGCCTATCTGTACCCTGTGCATACTGTAACTAAGATATATTACCTGAAAATCTGTGCTTCCTTTTTAATATAACGGTAATTTGCTTTATTACTGATTTCGACAGGCTTTAATAGGAGGAAGCATATATTCAATTATTTTATTACACGCTTTGAATATAAATGGCGAGCATCTGCACTCTAGTTTACTCCTTCCGTCCTCGCCCTCTCATAAAAAAAAACAAACCACCAGCACATTTTAGAATTCAGAGCTGCCCTTCTCAGCCCAGCCGCTTTCTTGGCTGGTTTGCTGGGATCTATATATCCAATCTAATTATTTTGATTCCCATTTCCAACCCTATCAGTGGTGCAGTGGTGCAAGAAATCAAAATGCCAGTCTCCTGAATGTGTTAGAACCTAAAAGCTAACAGCTACTCATTTGCAGAGGCATCAGTGTGTGGCCCAAAGCCCCTGTCAGCGTGCAATTTATGTTCGGTGTTCTGGATGTGACTCGAGAGGGATTTCCCAGTGTGCCAATACTGAGCATTTCACAGAACATTTCAGATACGCTACAGGTTGTTGCATCATCTTGTTCTGCCACAGCGTAACTGACTGACAAAACCCAGCAACGCTTCAGTTTAGATGCTGTCTCTCTTTAAAGGCTTCCTGAAGTCCTCCTTTGTTATTTTCCCCTTTGTTTTCTTAGAAGGGAAAAAAAAAAATAAAGATCATACAAGCTTATCTTTCCTTAAGTGAACTGAAGAGAAAGTCGGCAATACTCCTGCCGAAACACCTACTATCCTCTCAAGTCAAGGGGGATCGTATGTTGTTCACTAGCTGAATTCCCTTGGGGGTCTTTTCCCCAACTATACACCTTCCCCATCTTGAATTACAGTCTTACTTAGATTACTAATGCCTCAGCGCCACCAAAAATATTCCCATTCATTTCCACAGCTTTTACAAATACGATAACACGATTTGTGCTTAAATATACGCGGCACCGTTTTACTTTTTATTATGAATATCGTATGTTTGGCAAGCTGTCTGACCTTCCTTACGATGATGAATGCCGCAGCAAACAATTTGCTGTATCTTTAAAGAAATGGCCAATTCAATTACATTCTGCCAGAAGCTTTCAAATCCCTCTCTGCCAAACGTCTTTGCTATATCCTGCCACAGACAGCCCATTTGTATTCCAGCACAGTAGGACACTTGTTTTATTGAAGCATACAGTTCTAGTTAGGTACTATCAACAGAGCGCTATTTCAGTTCTCCAGTTCTGTGCTCCTTCCCACCCCCTCTAGCCTCGGTTATTAGGATTTTCAATTTTACTGACCAAACGTGTATGCATTACTAATTACATGCACGAAATCCAGTAGTTATCGACTGCTACAACAAAATACATTAGTGACCAATTACAGGGGTTCTTGGCAGCAATGGTTATCATTTTAGTGGATTTAATCATTGCACTTAAAGCGAAGCTTGAGATTCCCTTTGAGAGTACACCACTAATTGCTTCTGTTTTGCCAGTTACAGCATGAGTTGGTTTGCAGAAAAGGATCGCTCAAGATGCTTTCTAAATATCGAAGAGCAGCAAACAGATGATGAAGCACCCTGTAATGAGTGTCCCTCCCCCAATAAAACCACAGCATCAGCTCATTCGTACAATGCCAGTCTCTGACACATGTCCCCCTTCTCATCCTCGCTTTCCTTCTCATTTCTTGTTATTTGGGCAGACAACAGCCACAAAGCCGCACTGCTGTTCACGTGAATTGTGTGATACGCTATTGTTTATTTATTAAGATAGACTATCATACTTTAAAAAAAATACAAAAACTTGTTTCCCTCTTCTTCTCTGTTTGCAGAGAGGATACTACTTGTCATTATAACAGGATGCTTGAATGGTCTTTAAGAAAACAAAAAGAAAAAAAAAACCAATTAAAAAAAAACAAAAAAACCCAAACCAAAACCAAATCAACCGAGGTAAAGTACATGATTTATTACATGCACAATACCACCGTAATAGGCTTCCACTCTCCAGGAATCCCTAAAACCAAACACTACCCCTCCTACAAAGGAATTTGAAATATAACATATTGTTCTTTAAAAGTCCATGTCTACCTCCAGATGATGAATTAGAGCCTCATTAAGCAGAAGTGTCCATATATTTTAAAGCTCAGGCCAACCATGGGACTTTGGTACCTTTCAAATGCAGTGATGTGTAACTTTCCAAACACCAATGAAAGGCTGTGACACTCGGCTGCAAGTGAAACAAGGAGGCATAATTTCATCATCATCCTAAATCTGACCAAAGTAAGTTGTCTTTCAAAGACAGAAATTGTGAAGGAAGGTTGCAATGGCAGTTGTTAGTTGTCTGAGAACAAGTTATTTTAATAAATATAATTGTTTAAATACATTTGTTTGTTTTCTTTTTATTACAATTTCAGCTACTGGAGCTTTCCATTATTCAAAACACCACTTTCCAAAAAACAAATGTAAAAAAAAAAAACCAACAAAAATCCTCCACCAAGAATTTCTCTTAAGACTAAAAAAAGCCGCCTAGAACTGTCTCACCAAACATAAACTTTTCAAGGATTTCAGTAGATGCTAAGTTGATACAACTTTAATTAACAACTTAATTGATTTCTGTGAGAGAGAGACTGTAGGTAAAAAGAGTTTTAAATCCCAGGAGACTTCTAGCCTACGAACAGCAGAACGCATGGTATCTTTAAAAACTGTCAGAAACCGTTAACTATGATTTACAAAAACAACAACAATCTCCCTGAAATTAACTGCTAAAAGAAGTTGAGGGGTTTCATCGTACAGTATCAACAGGCTGTAGCAACAGTACCAGTTGGCTTCACTTCGGCCTCTAAATATGGAAAACAGACCATTACCTACCGATCCCTGAAAAAGACTATAATGCAGTATGCGGAGGGTTGCGTCATAGATACATTTTATCTTGCATCAAACTCGGCTGCAATTTGCGCAAACCCATTGGTCTTTCCGGAACATCAGGTACAAGAGCTGCTACATGAAGGATGCTCTCAAAAACAAGGCCAGCTCACTTCCATGCTTAACTGAGAAAATCTTGCCCTAGGGCCCTCAATTTCAAGTCGGAATGAGAAAATCTGTAGATGGTGCAATAAGTACAAGAACTGGCAAATAATAAAGAGACTAAACCACCCAAATTAGAGCAGCGATCAATCCTATATTCATAAAGGAACAGACTACACAATTTAATTGGATTATCCTCATCTCTTAGTTCAATAGTTCTTGACTTTTGCCTTCCTCAAACAACAATTAAGGACAATTTTCAAGCAAAGAGCAACATAACACTGACACGGTATCTTCATCAAGGCAGAAGTCACTACACCTACAGATCCTCAAACCCAGCAAAATGGACACCTTCCTTTTGTACAGGAAAGCTCCTGTCTCATGTACGCTAGTACAAAATTTAAACTGTAATTCCAAAAATACTGTAATTGCACCTGGAATTTCTAGTGCTGCCTTCTAAATGAGGAAATGGGAACAAGACAGGAAAAGAAAATATTCCCGAAATGAACAGCTGAGGTTCTGTAGCACCCAGAACACAAAAGGTCAGGAAATACCTGTCTTTCATCACTGTCAAAAGCAATAGACCAAAATATGCAGAAGAGGACTGATAACACAGGAAATACATGAAAACATTTGCTGCGTGTTAGCAGAGAAGTTCAAAGAAACAAGGCAAAAAACTCTCTCAGAGGTCCCTGTTGGATTTAAAACAGAGCTCCTGAGCCAATTTTGATTTCAAAACATGCCATTATCGTTTAAGAATAATGAACTTCTCTCCTTTAATAAACCTCACACCTGTTCGCTAGTCCACTGAGCTAATTATTCCTAAAGTCGGGCAAAATGAGTGCAAGTGACAAGCCACCATATTTGCAGGAACCAGAACTTCAATGAGAACTACAAATGCACAGTAAAGCAACCAGTAATTTGTAAATACAGATTCAGGCACTATTTGTGAATCACTACCTAACTTACAAATCAAAGAACTGTAACGTTAAATGCTGCCATGATGCATTTCTGAATGAATTAAAAGGCTGACGTGTGTAGAGCTCACAAAGCCTGGCATATTTTTAAGTTACATATTTAATTCTCCTTAATATCAAAAGCAGTAAGACTTTTTTTTGTCTCCTGCTTTATCACAAAGAGATAAACAGTCAATACTATGGCAAAATGAAACACATTTTTTCAGACGGTGACATGACAGATATCAATTTCTAAGTTCATGCATTCAGTACAAGAATATAATTAAACCACAGCACAGATTTGGAATAAAATGCACTGATAACAAGTTTAGACCAGAATAAATAGAGAGACTCTCAGCTGATAAGTAGAGTTTCTAATATTTAATGCAGATACCAGTAACGATATTCAACTTACTGAACTGAAACCTTCCAAAACTAAATATAATTCCTTCAGCATGATAAGTGCCAGCAGGAAGAAAGGCTCTCGCTCTGGCAATTGTTTCAGAAAATTTAATTAGCTTGCCCATTATTAAAAATATGTTACTGGTAGAAAGAATCTTCATGCTATACTATACTTATCTGCTCATTAATATCACATGCATTTCATATATGAATATGACTGAATAAATAAATAGGTTAAGCAATACAACAATTTTGACGGGTAAAATAATTTATTATAACCAGAATGATGCTCAGATTGCCAGGAACGGAAGCTGGGTGTATAACTGAAAAATATTTCTCCCGCATTTTCAGAAACTTCCGTAAGCTGGTTTTGGGGCTGGGGACCTTCAGACACCTAGGAATATCTGCCACATATCCCATCAAAGCTGATGAAGAAAAGCAATCCCTCTCTTATTTTAATGGAAGACAACCCAACGATTTAAATGGAAGCAAACTCAACAAAGACAACAGCTTTTGTCTCAAACAACGTGAAATGAGCATTCACCCTTTCCAAGACAACGGACAACCATATTAGGCCAGCATGAGGTTGTCTTCTCAGCCTTCATCCTATGAAGACCTAATACTTAACCTGACCTCCTCTTAGGACTTCAGTCCTGCTGAATCTCAGTGCCTTATTATGATCACAAACCAGCAAGATCAAGTTTAACTTTAAGAAACAGAGAGGTCGTTCAAACTCGGAAATTAGGCTCAAGATAAATAACTGAAAAGGCAAACCACCAAAACACCAAGAAATCCTGCATATAATCTATGCTTAATTTTACAGAGGCTTTGAGGGTAGCAAGAAAAGTAAACCTACTGCAAAGCACTGAAGGCTCTGTACAGCATCCACTTGAGCTGCCCAAGTACTTCTAGTCTTTCAGCTCAAAAGTCAAAGCATCGTCTTAAGTTACAGATTGCAATTAGAAATGGAGATGCTGACAAATATTTAACATTTTTAACATCTTTGTAAAGCGAATTTCCAGCTAAGCATTCACTTACTCAGGTGCAAGAACAGTCAGACTCCCCAGTTTCCCCCAGATTTTCCCTTCAGGCCAGTTTTATCCTTAGGTACCTGTGTACAATAAAAAACAAAGAAAAAAAAAATCAATTTACATAACTCTTTGCAAATTCATCTCTTGATTATATCAACTCTTATGGCCCGAAATTGTCAGTAACTTCAACATTCAGATCTCCAGCTTTTCTAAGAGGATTATTTGCTTAACCAGAAGCAAACTCAAAGCTTTTTTTCTCCTGCAAAAAGACTGGGTTTTATTTGACCAGTTCTACATATACATACTGTGTTAGATTGAGCACAATCTAATATTAAATATTTTTCTGTGAGAAACCTCAGGTAAAATCAATCTATTAGAAGGTGAGATTGCATGATTTAGGTATATTTCGTCACTTGTTTTTCGGAGTACAAACAGCAACACAGTTAAGGCTTTGTTAGACACAGATTTAAACTACCTTAAAACTGTTAACATGTGACAAGAAAATCCTACATATTCTGTTACCACTTCAAAAATTGAAATAAGGTTTGTGTACAGGTGCACTGACACTTAGTTAAGCAGGAGTTCAAAAAATAAAGTCATTCTAAATTCTCCTGGCACTGGTACGTAATAAAGAAACATTTTCAAAATGTGCTATTCAACCATATGGAATCAATTTTTGCAGACATATGGAGCTCCAATTAAATGAGTGTGGCTTTGGTGACACAAAAGTCCACCTGCACATATTCAAATTTTCCAGAATTAAGAGCAGTCCATCTAACAATAACAGAGCTGAAAAGCAATGCATTTGATATGACATAACCACTGAAATTAGTCTCTTTAAACAGGAATCGCAGTCTCACTTTTGACCATAGTCAAAATATAACCAGGTAAGAAGGAATTAGTCCCCCTAAAATACAATTACATCAGATCAAAAGGAAGTTATTCTTCATCTTCTCCATCATGTAAGTAAATATATAACTGTAAACATAAGCACGGTACAGTTTTTCAAAGAAGATTTTACCAGAAGTCAATGGAAATTAAAAAGCTGACTCTAACTGTGCTTCTCAGTTTTTAAGTTTTATTTGCACACTGAGCATCCAGATCTTCCAAGGATAAATATATGGAAAGCATATCATTTAAACAAACAAAAGTCAACAATCTCTATATAAAAATCAACATCCTCAACAACCCTAACATGTTTAAATAAGAAAGGTGTCTGATGTAGTGGAAACTAACAAATTTTTAAGGTAAGCATTTCAGAAATCCCAATTTTTATTTTTATCTTTTAAGTATTTGGAGCTAATTGAGCCCCCATGTGAACATGTAGTCTGAATGACTTTTTATTAGGTGATGATGTGCATTTTTCTTCTACAGGATCCCAACCTCATACAGAGAATACGGTAGCTAGAAGAAAAGAAAGTACCAAGAATCTACACGTTAACTGAATTACATACGGTCACAGCACAGCACTTTATCTACTCCAGATTATTCTGTGCCATTTCAGAACAGCACTCCTGAGGACAGAAACACTACTTCTCACACAGAGCTCCTCTTTGGTGCTGTCAGGATAACAACAGATCACGTTACAGTGCCCTGCGAGGTACGTCATGGGATCACCATAGTCTGAACTTCAGAGACTGAAACTTTGGAATTAGAGCATTACAAACTTCCATGTTCAACCAGAGATTCTTAAAACTCATTTATCAGAGTACCAAGCCTTATATAATATTTTAATTTTCTTAATAAACTTCATTTTTCTTTAATTTTCTGGGAAAGTTGTATTCATCCACCTTAACTAGGTGATGCACCTTTCCTTTCACAGAATCACAGAATGGTGGGGATTGGCGGGGACCTCTGCAGATAATTTAGTCCAAACTCCCTGCCAAAGCAGGTTCACGTAGAGCAGGTTGCACAGGAATGCATCCAGGTGGGTTTTGAAAGTCTCCAGAGAAGAAGACTCCACAACCTCTCTGGGCAGCCTGTTCCAGGACTCCATCACCTCACAGGAAAGAATTTTCTCCTTATGTTTAAGTGGAACTTCCTGTGTCCCAGTTTGCGTCTGCTGCCCCTTGTCCTATCACTGGGCACCACTGAAAAGAGACTGGCCCCATCCTCTTGACACCCTCCCTTTAAATATTTATAAACACTCATCAACTTCATTGTACAATATATTGCTCCTTCCCGAAACCGGAATCCCATTTCCCATTAGCTTCCAGCTCTCATATACTAGCCTTCCTTTCCACCTCAGCATCGTCTCTCAGCCTTCTGTCCCCTTCACACATCTGTTAGCTCTTTCACACTACTTTTTCACCTTCCAATGTTTTTCCCACTGCTTTACTCTCCCACTCAGCTTCCTGTGCTTGCATTTTGTCTTGGCAATTTTCAGATTTATCCTCAACAACCAATTCCCTCTCTTTTCTGTATTTCCTCTCCTGGTTCCTACACAGTCTTTGTGATTAGCGTGCCATAGCCATGGCCGCTACGCTTTGTGCAGAACTCATTTCCAATGATGGGTGGTATAAGATCTGTACAAAGGCTAACAAGCAGGAACACTTAATTCCAGGATCCCAGAAGAACTTGGGCAGAAGACAAGCCAAATCAGCAGTGCTGTCTGTGCCAAAGTAGAATTTTAGCCATTTAAATCCCTCGCTACTGAAAAACACAGACACCTATATATTTAGATGTCAAGGCAGCTGTACGATGGCTTTGCGGACTGTAGATGCTTCAATCTTCATGGTAAATTAATACAATCTACTCTTTTCAATTTTTTTTTTATTTTTAAATCATTCTACACAGAACACAAATCAAGTTAGGTAGAGTCTAAATCTCAATCTAAACTCATTTTATACTTCAATTAACACAAAGTTACGACTACTTCTTTAAACCATTCCTTCTGAAGACAAAGCAGTCCTTGATTGAGACATATATATTATTTATTGGGGAGAAAAGGAAGGAACAGTTTTTAATTAAGAACAAGGTTTTCTTAGCACTGTTTACCAAGGATAAGTGCGCTCATCTTTATTCCTCTGGAAGATAGTAGACGCTACCTTACCTTCACCTTTTTTTCCCCAGAAAGTATGAACCAAAGACATCTTCCTTTCTTGTCTCCTCCTTTTTGTGGAGGAGGGGCATACAATACCAGGTTGAAAGAGATCTCAACCATCATCTGGTCCAACCCTTCTTGGCAAAAGCCCAGTCTAGAAGAGATGGCCCAGCACCCTGTCCAGTTTAATCTTTGAGGTGACCAATGTTGGTGACTTCACCACTTCCCTGAAGAGATTATTCCAATGGGTGATTATTCTTGTGAAAATTTTTCCTCTAGTGTCCAACTGGAATCTCCCGGGAAGTAACCTGTACCCACTACCTGTCATCTTTTCCATGTAACTCTTTGTAAAAATGGAGTCTCCATCTTCTTTGTAGCCACCCTTTAAATAGTGGAACACGGTGATAAGGTCTCCCCTAAGCCTTCATTTCTCAAGGCTGAACAAACCCAGTTCTCTCAGCCTTTCCTCATATGCAAGCTTCCCAGTCCTTTGGTCATCTTTGTTACCCTTCTCTGGACTCTCTTCAGCTTGTCCACATCTTTTTTGCATAGCAGGGACCAAAACTGAACACAGTATTTCTGGTGTGGCCTGACAGGTGCTGAGTAGAGTGGGATAATGACTTCTTTACCTCTGCTGGTGATGCCCTTGTTAATGTTACCCAGCATCCCACTGGCTTCCTTTGCCACAGCAGTTACTCACTCATACCGAGCTTGCTGTCCACCAGGCCCGCCCGGTCCCTTTCCACAGAGCTGCTCCTCAGCTTAGTAGATCGCAGCCTGTGCTGCACTCCTGGATTATGTTTTCCCAGGTGTAAGATTTTACATTTGCCCTCGTTGACTTCATAAGGTTATGGTTAGCCCATTCTTCCAGACTATCCTCCTGCAGGGTGGCTCTCCCATCCCAAGTGTTTGCTTCCTCACTTGGTTTGGTATTATCGGCAAACAAGTTGGGATAGGCTGATTCCCCCAAGATAGGAAATAATAAAGCAAATTAAAAGACATCTGGTTTATTGCATAAGTCCTATTTTTAGAATAATTTCAGTATTTTGGTTGGTAACAATAGGTTTTATATCAACAGAATATGAACTAAATCAACAAAAACAAAAATCAGAAGTATGTAAAAAGTTCAAATATGATGAGAATTTCACTACAAACACTCCTCACACTTTTGAAAACACAAAAATAGTTCTTTGGATTACCTCATGACTTCACCCTTATTTCTAACAGCCATCTTCTGAAGAGGTAACACCGGCCTTATTATAGATTAGTAAAGGTTAGATGATGTCAGCTTCTTGGTATCAATGCAAACTAACAGCTAGCTCTACAATTGTTCCTGAGACAGATTTACATATCAGTATCCTAAATCTGTCAGCTCTCCCACTAATCTGCCCTCCTACTTTATTTTTCTCTTTTCCCACATTTTATACAGTCTCCTATGTCACGCAACTCCACCTCTTCCATTCATCAGCCTGTGTTTATTTCTTTCTCTTGCTCATAATTCCCTCACTGGAATACAAACAAAGTTTCAAACGATGAAGAATGCAGTTGTGATTCTGCACATATATAATCAGTACTTTGGTGGAACAATCCACGCGCGTTACAAATGCTGCAGGAGTTTTTCCTTAGCTTTAATACCATCCAGGACTGGGGTGTAAGAAAGATTAATGTAAAGCAAAACACTAATCCAGTGCACGTGAAAATTTTAGATTAATCTTTCACATTATCTTTGCAATTAGCTTCCTAGGATATATATCTTGTTTGATATAATCTGTATGTTGATTGCCCAGAAGACAATCGTTCTGGAAAATTAAAAATCCAGAAGAGTCACACTAGATTTAAAACCAGAATTCTTGTTATCCTAAGCTTATTATCATTCGTCCTTCTTCCTGCCCCACCTAATTAAAATACACAGTGTGACATTTTCATGGCACACTTCACATGTCATTTCACTTCATATGCCGACTAACTTCCCTCTGCCTTGCATTTCTTTCTCATTTGCACTACTTCTAAATAGTGAAAAAGTCATATCATTTTGCTTCATTCTTAATTCTGAGCCACAATACTTCCCTTTCTCATGATGGTAAAACAGCAGGTCACATTACACTTTTTCCCTATCAGAGCAGCAGATCCAGGCTTCTCTTTCATCAAATGCAACCCCATCCTACCAGGGTGACAATAATGGTCTCAGTTCTCTCTCATCTACCTTTGTGTTCTGCTGCTGTCCCAAATGGTAATCCTCCCAAAGAACTAATGGGTTGGTTCCTGAATCTTCCAATGTGCCCAAGATGGCCTCCAGCCTTTGTATCTCTCACAAGCCCTTCTCTGCTTGCGAACAGCAGGTCTAGCTGGGAGCTTTCCCTAGTCTGTTCACTCATCAGCTGTGTCAGAAAGTTCTCTTCCACATATTCCAGGGACCTCCTACACTGTTTCCTCTCTGCTGTGTTTTATTTCCAGCAGACGTCTGGAAAGTTGAAGTCCCCCCAAGAACAAGGGCTGGCCACTGTGAGACTTCTTCCAGCTGCCTACAGAATATTTCAGCTGCTTCTTGATCCTGGCTGGCTAGTCTACAATAGACTCCCACCACGGTATTTACTTTGTTGGCCTTCCCCCTGATTCTCTACCCATAAACACTCAACCCTGTCATCACCATCATTAAGCTCATGACAGTCAAAACATCCTCTAACATACAGGACCACTCCACCACCTCTCCTTCCCAAACTATCCCTTCTGGAGAGTTTATGGCCATCCAATACAGAACTCCAGTTGTGCAAACTATCCCACCATGTTTCCGTGATGGTCGTTTTCCTGCTGTACAATGGCTTCCAGCTACTCCTCTTTGTTGTTCACGCTGTATGCATTGGCATAGATGAACTTCAGTTGGGCTACTGATCCTATCACCTTTCTGGGGGGAGAAGGCCTATTTCCTACCTGACCATTCCCAGGCACATCCACGATTTCTAGCACATCAATATCCTTTCTGTCTTTGCTATCACATGGCACTCTGCCCCCTACCTCCACTGGAATGGAAGACCTAAGGATCCTGCTACTACACCATCCCGCACTGATGTGTAATCCCTGGATTTATCTCCAGTGAGCCCGATTTCTTTCCTTTCGCTTTTCAAAACCAGTTTAAAGCTCTTTCAATGAGCCCTGCCCATTTCTGTGCAAAAATCCTTTTCCCCCTTTGAGACAGGGGTACCCCATCTGTTGTCACCAGGCCTGGGGTATTGTGTAAACAGAACCATGTGATCAAAAAATCCGAAGTCTTGTTGATGACACCAGACTTGGGGCCAGGTATTAATCTGATGGATCTTGGTTTTGCCTCGTTATTCTCTGCAACTGGAGGGATAGAGGAGAACACAACTTGTTGTTCCTGATCCCTTGACCAGTTGTCCCAAGGCCCTGAAGTCTTTCTTGACTGCCCTTGGATTTCTTGTCGTGAGTTCACTGTTGCCCACCTGAAAAGTCAGTAACAGATAATAATCTGAGGGCTGTACCAGGATATTTCTTGCCACATCTTTAACTCTGGCCCCAGGGAGGCAGCAGACTTCCCTAAGAAGTGGGTGTGGTCTGCATATCGGGCCTTCTGTTTTCTTCAGAAGGGAGTTGCCTATGACAATGAACCTGTCTTTTCCTTTGTGGAAGTAGTTTTGATGCGGGGCATAGGTGGACTTGATTTTGGCAACATTTCTAAGCTAGATGAATCACTGTCCTAGTAACTGTCATTAGGTTCCCCTTGCAAGGCCTCATACCCATTATTCAAGGGCACTTGGGAAGGTGGGGGTTGTGGCAGAGGGGCCACATCTCTGGCGCCAGGCAGGAACTTCTCGTCACTGCTCCCTCTCCTACTGGTCACTATCATCAGTCAAATAGATAGAGACAGGAAAGGGAATCATCTATGCTACATATCTTGTCCGACTGTTAGGCCTTTCTCAGGGAAGGCAGGACATGATTCCAGTGATCAGTCTCTCTCTTGCACTCTCTGATGCTTCTCATCCTACTCACCTCCTCCCAGAGATCTGTCACTAAGCGGAGGAGTTGCTCCTCTGCCTGGGTGTACCTGTGGGATGCTCACTGCTGCTGCCTCTACTGGTGTGATTCGCTCGCAACCCTGTACTTACGTCCAGTCTGGCGCTTTAAGCTCTAGGATCCCCACAGCCTGTAATAAAGTCTGTGCAACCCAACCTTCTTGATTTAACAATCTCAGCCTCTGCTGAAATGATGTAGATGCAGTGAAGAAAGCACACGTCCCTCCTACACTGCTACTGTATTATTACTAAGTGACCATTTAATAACAGCATACTTTACTTAATTAGTACAGACGAATGATTCAGTGCTAAAAGGTGTCCACTAAAGAGGAATTTCTATTACATCTTGATTCTTCCAATACTGAAACTGAAAAGAAAAAATAACTCTCTGATTTATCAGAAATAGAGACAATAGACTGAAGCTATTTTGATATTTAAATAATGTATGATGGGTAACATTTATGTACACTACAAGGCAGCCTTTCAACAACCTTTCTGTGTGTCCAATACATAAAAATTAAGTATAAATGCAGTATCATCAATGAACACAGTATTTACAAATAAACTGCTCATTCCTCTATTGAGCCACACTGCATTAAGTACACTTTAATGCTGAAAGTGCTATCTAATTATCTTTATTTGACTTCAAATGCAACAGGGAAATAAAAGTGTTCAAAATACTTGGATCTTGCTAATAAGCACTCAGCACTGAAAGGTACATGTTGGGATAATGTAAGATGGTATTTATTCTTATGTCTTCTGAAGAGGTCTCAGAACAGTCACACAAATATATTTAATGTTGTACTATCTCCTGTTCTTCAGTTTCGTATACTGCCTGCTGGTGTTGAAGGTAGAGTGAGATTCAGCTGCCCTTGCTCCCATCACCGGTATGGCCTGACCGTGCACGCTCACCACTAACACCTCCCAGGGAGGAAGCACAACTGTCAGTATGAATCATGCCTTTGGAACTGGGCTTCAAAACCTAAATAATTAAATGACTTTAGCTCATAGAGAAGCCAATTATCACTGGTGATCCTAGACATTTCTCAAAAGCTGGCTCTGTAGAGTCTCTCCTATTCCTAAGGATGTTCACATTTGTTTGCTAGTTAGGATAAAAGTAACGCAAATATCTGTAACTATTAGTAGTAGATTAATGCTGATGGTTTATTTTAAAACAACAACAGCAAAACAAAACACTGGTACATGGACCAGAAAGCTGTAAAATGAATTTCAGAATTTGCTTCCACTCACTTTAGGAAATGCTCCTCCTGTGTTTATTTTCTCTTCCTGCTCACAAGCTCCTGGCATCTCTTGTACTGCAGTGTTTACATTCTAGTTTCCATCACCAGTGACATGAAAAAGACATTTCATTCACCCACACATACCTCCTCACCAGAAAGGTTAAGAGAATCATTTACAAAGGAAGGTTCGTCATTTTCCACCACAAATTACCCATATGAAGCCAAGAATTGCCCCATCCACACCTCATCATGTTAATAAGTGTTTGTACCTCCCCAAAGCCCACAGGACTGAAGGAAAACAATGATCCTTATCGTCTAATGGTTTCTCAGCACTGAAAATTGACCGGTACAATGGTGACAGAATCACAAACCGCACCAGTTTAAATCTTCATGGAGGGGTCTGGGGTTTTTGGGTTTAACAATCTTCATCCAAAAGAAGCCCAGCTCACCCCGCAACAGCTTTCTTACAGAAGAAGCTATTCTATTCTGGCTGATTCTAGCTAACTTGGTCACACAGAGAAGTCCTAGAACTTTTCAGCACACAAGTGATCTGGGTTTATACTTTGTAGAGCCTAAAGCCAATGCAGTTAACATTTCTTTCATCCTTGAGCTCCACACTTCAGAGAGCTGCGGGAGAGAGGAAATGCTGGAGGCCTGGTACTTTCAGGAACCATTAATTATAGGAACACGTGAAGGGCACTGCTAGAAGTTCACTTCAGACCATCTAAAAGTATTAGAGATAATCCCATGGTTTAAATATAAACAGTGCAGTTGCTGTTACACAGTTGTCCATGAAAGACAAGGTCTCAGTGCATTTTTTTCTCACCCAGACTGACAATCTGTAAGGTGTTGAATAGAAGTAAATTTACCACAGTATAAGACCCCTCTGTTAAAATGTATTTCCTAGCATGTTTTTTTGTGTTTGATCTCAAAGTAACTTACAAATCACATCCATTTTATTAGCTGTCTACTATACTATAAATATTACGGCTAAAATTTTCAAAAGACTGGCTATTAAACTGGTCAGCAAAATAAATTTCAAAACAGAATTCATCCTAACTGGAATCTACAGCCTTTTTATGGGATAAATCAAGTGTGACATTCAACTGAACCCAATTATAAAATTAATGAGCTATTCAAAATTATTTGTCTCCTTTTCAAATAACGTGTAAAATCACATGGCAAGTTATTGGTAGAAGCGGGAATAATATCTTATTAACGAGTTCATTTTCTTAAGAGTTCTCCACTAACAATTTATTTTATAAATACTCAGGTTTACATTAGAGTGATTCCCTGTAAGAATCAATTTTTTATTATGATCATAGTCACTTAAAGCATAAAGCCCTTTTCACAGTTAACTGAGTGTTTGGTGCCGCAATATGGCCTGAGCCTAAAAAGCCCAGTAAGTCAGATACTGCTTTTTTATTCTGAGTCTCCAAAGAAATCCTGAAAAGAAACTTTCTCTTTAAATCCTGTCCAGAATAAAATCTAGAAAGCTGTAACTCATTCTTTACCAGCTGCTTTTTCACTTACTAATTTAAGAACAACACTTCTTCCTGTTGCACACTTACCAGGAAGCAGCTATGCCACGAATGTGTTATAAACAGTACCCGTCTCTCGGGCTCACAGCGCTCTGAAAAACAACACAACCTAATGGAAGCGCCGCTCTTTATCATCCTCTACTCCCTGCCCACATTCTGGTTACTCAATTCAATACCAAACTGAGAGCCTGTGAAAGAATTTCATGTGTCCTTTTCCTCCTGTATCTCCCTTTCCAACCTGAGGTCTTTCATGATGGAAGTCCACTTTCTCATAGAGATGTTGCAAACGCAAAGGCAGAGGGATATCAAAACTGAAAGACATCAAAACTGAAAGACATCGCTTACTGAGAACAATCCTTCTAGGGTAAAGGAGGAGGCAAACAAATATATTCTTCAGACACCATGACCGAAAACTTCCCCGCACCAAACAGCAAAGTTTGAGCAGGAGAAGGAATGTAACACCTCGTCTGGGTCACCAACACACCACTGCAGTGTGTGCCTCAGCATTGTTCAGAGACACAGCGTGGTCCCTTACAGATGGATGTGCAACTACAGGCAACCACACAATGAATGTTCAGTTCTGAATTTTCCATAGTATAGCTCTCCATGCGTCCTAAATACCACAAAATGCTTCTCGATACTCCACAAAAGGCAAAACAGCTACAGAAAAGGCTATAATTACAGAATACCATAGAGGGAGAGATGGCAGCTTGAGGGAACTGCTATATCCCATGTCTTTGCAATAGCTGCATGTTTATTTTAACAATTGCCAAGTAACAACTTCTAAACAATCACAGGAGGTGGACCGTGCATCACACAACAAAAAGGAATAAACCAGTTATTTTATCCTCTATTTCCTGAGGGCGAACCATTCATTCCTGATCCCAGATCTTGCAATTGGTTCCATGGTGAATGTGAGAAGATGCGTGGTAGAACAGGGAACAAGTAAAATAAGTTATTAAAGGATCTGGAAGAAGAGCAGAAAAGACATACTTTTTATCCACATGCAACCACTGTAAACATCGAAGCACACTGTTCGTGCCAAATAAATAGAATGAAAACAGTTTCAGTCTCCCTTTGGAGATCTCCATACTTCAAATCCAAAGACTTGTCTCATAGCATAACTTTTTACAGTCATTCCAGAATGACTATAAAAAGTGCTGCTTACTGAACTCGGACTTAAAACTGTTTAGGTTCTTTGCCCTACTGTCCTGTTCAGAAGAAATAATTCTTATAATTTCTTGTCTAAATTCACTCATGACCAATTTATAATACCAGTACCAGAAAAACTGGTTATATTTTAGCTGTTTACTACTGACAGACTACTGTATATTGCTGATGTTTACCAATGAATTTATTTACAAAGAGTAACTTTATCCCTTCTCAACTTTCATTTGACTAAGCTAAACGACAAAAGCTTTCTAACTCGCTCTTTGAAAGCTAAATACTCTGTAACTCTTATCAGCCTAGTAGTCTCTCTTCGCACCTGCTCCAATTTAAGTCCATCTTTCTGTTCATTGCAAGGGAAGAGCATCAGACACAGTATTATTCCATATGAGGTCTCGGGAAGGCTTTGTGAAATGCTATTAGCATTTCTCCCTCTCTCTACAAAAATATCACGTCTAATGCATCGCAGAAGCACATTAGCCTTTTTCACAGCTGCATCGTACTGGTGGCTTAAAGCCGTCTTAGTGGCATTATCACAGCACTTTACCTAATGCAGACCGCTACAACCGTAAAATCATCTGCACCACAGCCGATGATGTTAACAGATGTTCTCATTTTAAATATTTGCATATTGACATAAAGACTAGTGTGACCTGTCTGAGACCAGGCACTGGGGGCTTACAGAGTCGAATTAGCAACTGAGACTTTCTGATTCTCTGAAACCCCAATAATACACCTAAATATAAACCTAAACATAATAACCCTAAATATAATATTCCTAAATATACACCTCCCAACACTGGCAGCAAACAGATGAACTCCACGGTGCACAGTAACAAGGGTACTCCTGTTCCTCCACGCCAAACTCCTGTGTCTGCACTCAAAAGCCATTTCTAAGTGGATGGTTAGAGGGCCACTTCTCTACCATGTAATTACATCAGCTTGCTGAGGAGTCACCAAGAAGATACCCAGAAAGGTCAAATCTCCACCCACTTTGATATGGGGGTGACCTATCCCACTGCTTGTTCTCATCTCCGTGTCCTCAGCTGGCCCTAAAAGTGCCTTTTTGTGGTGATCCCATCTAGACAGGCCTCTAGATGTGTTAGGCCGTCTCCTCCCACACACACTTGCTCCTAGTTGCCAGAGTAAAAGCTGCTCAATTATAACCACATTTACCAAAGCTTATGTTTACACTGCTATATTCTGAAAAATGTTTTCAGGATTATGAATTTATAATCTGAATGCTCTTGTTTTAAAATTCAGATCATACTGAAAGTAGCAGCTCACAATAAAAAGACAGAAAAATCTGAAAATGCAGGAGCACAAATTCAAAGAATGATGATGGACAAGTGAGCTGACTGGTACCAAGCCAAAAGTACACAGGGTAATGTGTTCTAGCTACTCACATCACAGAGTTAATTTCACAACCAAATACTCCCAATGCTACTAATAAAAACCCGTCTTCGTGAAAAGTTTGCCTGGAATACGAACATTAGTAGAACTAGACAGAACATGACTTACGTTCCCTTAAAGCTCGGGATCTCTTAATTGCCTCAGAAATGCCATGCATGTTTTGCAGTTGCATTCCAAAAAATACTTTTTCTTCCAAGCAAGTAGCAGAGCCAGCCAGGACTGTCCCCTGAGCTAAGACATGGGAGTCTCTTTCTGTAAATAAAGCAAGCATTCTAGTCAAGCAACACACCACCACTTCTTCTCAGAAGATAAATAGCCCAGTTATGTTTGAACCTGGTTTCTCTTTTTCATCTGCTATCACATGTATACCTTAACCATTTCCTGTTTAGATCTGTAGTATGAGCTGTCTTCCACAGATGAATGTATTACTGGCAAGGGGAAAAGGCTCACCAGTATCTGAGGCAAATGGGATGACTTCTGCTAGTAACTTGTGGTGTAAAGGTTGATGTTAGTAACAGTGCTGCACCAAATGAAAGAGCGTAGCTGTGTAAAGCATTACCTCACAGAACTGGCAGACTAATACAGCTCACTACATCACTTCTACAGCTGAAATAAATATACCTTCTAGATATTCACGTTTTCAGAGCACTTTCACGCATCACCAAAGGAAGGTATGAACCAGAAACAACTGAATTGACATGACCTAGCATGTTACTGCTGGTCAGCTGAGCCGAGTCAGGTACAACAAGGGGTAAATACTCTTCACAGTTAGGTAACTGCCCAGCAGGGAGGAAGAAATTACTCCAAGGTGGCTTAAGCGCATATCTTATCTTTTACAGCTGAAGGGATGAAAAAGCCATCATGCAGCAAGTTATGCCAAGCTTGATGATGACCCACCTCATACAACACTGCAGTAACACCCAGCATTTTATTAATCTGAAGTAGCACAATTTGCCCCAGGCTGTAAAGATGGTTTTCTGTCCTCTCAGTCACACGCACTCATTAACTAGACGTGAATTTGGCCCTTTTGTTTCTGGTAACAGAAAAGGTTATGCTTCACTGGAACTGCAGATAAATATCAGGCACAGTTCTGGTTAGGTTCTTGGTCTATGACACATGGAATATAAAATACACACACTTTCAACTGAGTGCACGCTTGACTTATTCTGACAAAAAGTAAGTAGCCTGAAAACCAGGACAGCTATCTCCCGACGTTTGTGGTTGGGATCTACATAAATCATATTTATATATTAAAATTTCAGAGTCCACAAAACCAGTAAAGCAGAAGCATATTTTTATTTTCTAATATGGAATCTTCATGCAGAAAGACAGCATGATTTCAAGTAGATTTCAAAAATTACTTTTACTTGAGTACAAATGCATGTACCTCTTGTAAAGTCCTACTAGCAAAATCCACTCACGCTCCTAGCTGTAAAATACGTATGTCAAGATACATTTGCAAATAAGGCATACAGTTTGCACGTATACAAATACATACCAAAACCTTTGTAAGTCTACATGGTAAAAAACACATTGCAGTTTGTGAGTAAAAACGAGCAGGCAGTGTTTCAAATTGACAATGTGGTACGGTAATTCCTGTCCTTCCTGATAACAAAGTGATTTACAGTGAATTACCCACACTGGCCAGGGATGATAAACACGAGACTAAATTACAGAAGTTTGCATTGCTGCCTTACGGTGCTTGATCTTTCAATTAATGTCTCATGAATGCTGAATTATCTGTAACGGAGCACTGTTTGGTTTTGATGTCAGCATGAAAGAAACAGGTTTTTAAAATCTCAAAATACTTGAGTAGATTCAATTATCATCGATACTTCCATTTCAAGTCACTAAGTCCCACTCATCCCTTCTGACTGACCTCACTTTACCTTTTAATCTTTAGAATCTTATATATCAAAACTATCACAGTAAGAAAAAAAGCCCAACACAGAGCCTGAGCTCATCTTAAAGAGCCTAACTCCTTTCGAATTCAGGGAATCTAAAAGTCCGAAATGTATTTTTTATCTACAGCATACTCTTGTTTCTAACAGACAGTGAGGAGTACCTTGCAATGAATGTATTTTGTGAATGCAGCACGGGTGTATTCACATGGTGTGAGAGAAAGTATATGTATGACACAGGGTAAGGACTCAGCATATACAAATGTCAGGTGGGATAATAACCTGCAAACTAGAAACAATACAGTGCAGTTAATGACCATAAAAAGGAAGCAAGAAACGACAGGAGGAGCACTTGAAAATTTTACAAGTGTTTTTTTACCAGGTTTGCTAGGGGCATCACTTCAGTGATACTTTTGGCTTGAGTTTCCTAACTTTGATCAATTTACAGTAAATTTAAATGTGTTCAGAAGATCAAAAGCAAAACACACAAGACCAGAATTACTTCCTTCAGTTTATTGTCTTGCATTTTGCATCAAAGCAACAGCATAGGCAATTAAGATTTCCTAAAACTACTCATGCCTCACATACCCACTGAAGTTCCCCATACAGAGGAAGCAGCTGGCCACTCTGACAGTGAGCAGTGGACTGACTATAAACTAGGTCTATCGTCTTTTTTAGGACATGCACGACATGCCAGTAAAAATATTCAGTATTTCCAATGAAATTAATATCACAGGTGATGTCTGGTGAGGTTGCCCATGTTCAGAGTTTGAAACCAAATCGCGCCGAATGTCTACATCACGTAGATCCAGTCTCCTAGGAACGAGGTACAGGTAAGTGTAGGGAAATACACCGGAAGCGTGAGAAAGTTTCCACAGAACAGAACAGCTGATATTTAACACCAGAAGTTGGATGTTGACATACAAAGTTATAGTTCTGTTGAAAGATTACTAGAAATATTTGCATTACTTAGAAACTGAGTAACTCCTAGTATGAAGTGGTTGGACCTAAATACCTGCTGATACAGTTCCAGACAAATGGCGAAGTAATATTTTTTAATGCATGAGAGTCAGAGTATTAAACTTGGCTAATCTAATCAAAAGCATAAAGCACCAGTGCAGACGAATAGACATTTTTAAAATACAATTTTAAAATATTCATATAGGACCTACTAATGAAGAAATACTTTTGAAAAACAACAACATAATTTCTTAGTAATTTTGATTTATGTGTATTTTATTTAATATTCTCCTCTGGTGCATATCAGACTAAACAGCTCAGTCAAGACCTCAGAAAATTAATCAAGACACAAGAAGAGGCATATTCTGCATAGTGAGACTTCTGAAAGGCTTTGAGAAGAAACACTTTGGAAAATTCTTATTGTTTCTGATAAGGCTCATACGAGTGCTTTCTCCTGAGGTAATTCTTTATCTAAAGATAAAACATATTTTAAAGCATACTTGTTGGACACTTTCAGACTTTTGAGAGCCAACAATTCCGCTCATGGATTTCTTACTGTATGCAAATGAGTCACTATTCACTTTGGCAAGCTCCATGTCAATAAAAATGCTTACATGAGCAAGTCTCATGCATGCTCTGATGTTTGCAGGAACAGGGTTTTGGTTTGTGGGTTACCTGACATATGGGTCAAACATCTACTTAACAAAAAATACTGGTCAAAAAAAGGTTCTGTTATCTAGTTAGAGCAACAGAAAAAAGATGCAAGATACCAGTTATTTACTTCAGGACGTCTATGCCTTCCTGATGACCAAGCATGCTAATGGCAGTCTGCATCACAATTATCTTAAACATCAGTATAACAATAAAACAACCCATGCCATCTGAAAGAACTACAATCCAGCGCAATTAACACCACTGAAAACACTGGTAAATAACTTCAGATACTCACACACAGTAGAGCTTTAAAAAGAAGAGATTTTGCATTTCCTCTGAAACAACATGTGCCCTAGTGACGAGGGGCGAGACACTGCTCTGAGTCAATTCCACCCAATCTCAGATGCTAAGTCAAAGTTAGGCTACCAATGCAGGAACAAAAAAACAAGTCAATGTATCGGATTCAGGTGAATCCTGTTGAGATTGGGAAAGGCAAATGTGAAAAAAAGAAGAAAACAGAAAGATTCCACTCCAAATTACTCCACTGCAGGATATCCACTCTCATTTCAACATACAGAGAATACTGAAATTTTTCAAGGGAAACTTTTTGAAGTAAAAGCAATTACCAATAATATGTTTTTTTTTTTCCATTAAAATTACTTCTTTTAAAAGATTTGAATATTTTTAGTGCATTATTTTCGACATTTTTTTTTCAGCGTTGGATTCCTATCTTCTAAGCTTCTTCCTCTCAAAGACAAATAGACAAGAAGTAAGTAAAATGCCTAGAAATAGCAAGACAGAAATTTTAATCAAGGTTTTAAAATTTCTATCCTATCAAGTCACAAGGAAATTCAATTTTTTAGTTCTATCTTCAGCTATTTTATCTTTCGCAGGAGGAAGTATTTTTGCATGCTGTCAAAACAGCTCTTATCAAAATATTTTCAGTCTAACAGTCACGTTGACCCTTACCAGTTTGGAGGAAATAACAGGTGAGTTGATTTGTGTGCTGTGCACAATCAGAGAGCCTAACTATGCCTGCAAAAAGCAAACCAAAGAAAGAAATCTCTTCATCAAAGTGACGGTATAATCATGTGACGTTATAGTTGCAACTACGATTGGTTTCAAAATAAAAAGGGGATCTTCTTCACCTCAAAGAGTGCACGTCTTGTGGCTGAGACATTACCGGGCAGGTAGAAATGGAGAACTCCCTGTGATCTCTGATGCTCAACTTTCCACACATTTTTATCAGTATCGCATCAAGTCTATGTCAGCTAAATCCCTTTCCAGAGCCGCTGCAGAATTCCAGATTTCAGGTTTCACCTTTTCCTGCTATTGATGGCATTTACAGCGGACACTCTCACAGAGAGCCAATTTCTCCAGTGACCTACTCTGACAGCAGGTGGTTGAGCCCCGCAAGACACTGTTTGTCACATATTAGTTATTACCTCTTCAGATCAGAAGTACAGGCAGGGAGAGTATTTGGAGAGAAAACGCAGATTCAGTCAGCGGTCATGAACTAAGAACCAGCAGTTTATTGAGAAAGGCAACCTCACAGAAAAAGAAGTGAGATTTTGAATATTATATATGAAATAAGCACTGATTTACATATTTCACCACCATTTATCAAGACACAGTATATGTTTATAGGGGATCAGTTTAAACCCAGCGATCAGTTTAATCCCAAATGGAGATGCAAATATGTGCTACTTGTAAACATAATTAAAACTAAGAGTTGCAGCATAATGATTATAGATTTTTAAAAAGCAACACTGGTCCTGACTAAAAGAGCTATTCTGATACAAGTTTTCATTTTCAGATCAGGCTGAGTTAAGGGCGTATCTTTGTCTCACAGCAACATAAACGTTGCATATGCATTCCTATCTTCAGCTATTCCATGCACTATAGAGTAAAAGCAGCAGCTAGATATTGCCTGCTAAAAGAGTACATTTGACCCTAACATAAAAATAAAACAAAACAAGTCATGGTGAAGAAGTTCGGGGGGGGTTGGAAACTGAAATACACACAGGGGTTTTTCCACTGATCTCTCATCAGCAACTTGATGGACCAATTGCACACGATTTGAGAATGGTGAGAGCCTATGCTATATACACAACACACACTAAAGTGAAGTAGGAACACCGAAATTGCTAGCTCTCCAGGGCAGAAACTAGAACATGACCTCATCCTGACATGTTGTTCAAAGAACAGATAATGGAGAGATTTCTAAGGCAAGCAGGCAAACGAGAGTCCGCAAGACAAGCCTGCTAAAGCCCAAGAACATTCAACCTTGAACAAAACTGACAAGGTGGCCTTCTCCTACTTCTGCCGTTCCCCAGCAGTGGGGATAGGAATATGTGGAAGTCAGGGCATAGATCCCTTGGGCCAACAATCTTTCACTACCTTGCTCTATTTAAGAAACATATCCTAGGGGTAGAAATCAGAGTGAACTTCAGGCTGCTGTGAGTTACAATTCCTAAAGAAACTACGCAAGAGGAGTTTGGTGCCTGGAGTCCTGACTGTCCACATGGTACACGTGCTCCAGTCAGGTATGCCACAGTGGGAAACAAGCACCTTACGTCAATCAAACTCATTTTAAAAGAGAGGTTAGAGACAAAAAGTACTTAAAAGAGTGATGCTTTTTATGAACAGGCTATTAAGACCAGGCTGAATGAGGCTTTGAGCAACCTGGTCTAGTGGGAGGTGTCCCTGCCCATGGCAGGGGGCTGGAACTAGATGATCTCAAAGGTCCCTTCCAACTCAAGCCATTCTATGATTCTATGAACTACTATTAATTTAAAATCTGTATTCAAACTACTGAAATTTACATTAAAAAAATCAAGGTAATAAAGCCACCTCTCTTTTTAGGAAGCTCAACAAATGAAGAAATAGCATGTCTCCCAACTTTAATCGCCAGTTTCACTACACGATACCGGGAACTTCTGATTTAATTGTAAAAAATGTTGCTGTGAGACCTGTTCTCAGTAACTGCTGGAAGCTTGCTTGTGTACTGAGGGCAACCTCTTTCAGATCCCTCAGAGAAGCAAAACCAATTCTTCATTTACTTGCTTCTTTGTACTTCTCCGATTTTCACTTTGCTAGTGCTGGCCCAGCATGGGGATGTTTTGTTTATTCTGCGGTGACAGCACTGTTCCTACATCACAAGTAACTAACTCTTCTTTGGGCTGACAACCCATAGCAGTGACCTTGGGCAACTACATAGCAATTGCTGTGCCGAAACATGCCCTACCTCGCACTCTCTCTACAGGTCTGGAGGGAGAAGTTAGGTTAAGTATTCACAAACCTCTGTCAGCAAGCAGCAGGTGATGTTTGTCCATACATCACTGATGTTGGGGACAAGCCATGCTTACAAAAGCTCCAGCACTTTCACCTTGCTGTGGAAATCAAGGTGAAAGAGCTGGTGCTCGTTTAGTTCCCAAATACAGGACAGGAGGCAGCTGGTTTATGAACCTGGCTACCACCTCGTGGCTTGGAAATACTCTTGGATCCATTGTCTTATTGTAGGAATTTCTTTCCTGTACAGTCCATTCTTGCATGCTCTGTTTACTCGTATTTTCACTCCTGCTTCCTACCTAAATACGTATCTTCTTTTGCATCTAACTTCTTAATCATCTCTCTTAGTTCATCACCTTGAGTTCCTGTTCCTTGCCAACTGGAACGATTACTCCTGTCTAGTGTTTTTAGCTTCCATCAAAAATGTACGCTTCAAGTAAGCATCACTGAAGTACATTTGATTTGCCAAAGAAATGGTCCTTTTTGGTCACTGAATTCAATCTCTCCTGTCAGAAGCAGCCACATCATGTATTTGTTTTCCTAAACTGATCAGTTGCATCATTACCAATGATACAAAGCCAAATTCTGATGAGGGTGTGGAAGCAGGGATATCTTTCAAAAAAAAAATTATTTCCATGTTTTTCATCTAAAGATGACTGATAACGCATTGTGTCTAAATGCATTTGGTATTAGGTCACTGAGCTCCATTTCAGTGTCTCATCATCAGTATCAACAAGAACTTCACCAGAGAAAACTATCGAGAAATGTCAAGAAACGTCTCAGAGAGGAGATCGTCAAAAGAATTCTTTATTAATGAAAGCCACACGTATGAGTAAAGCTGTAATGTATTCAGAAGCCAGGACGGAAGGAGAAAACGCTCTTACGTACTCTGAACACTCCCAGTCAGAAACAGCAATTAAAACTATTTCATAAATGCAAATGGATCTATACCAGAAACTCTCAGAAGCAAGTATTACTGCCAAAACTCTAATCCAATTATCCGCAGTAACAAAATATACATATACGCTGTACATTTTCCATGCATTAGAAACAAAAGTGAATGTTACAGTCCATCAAGTAACAAAAACCAGGTATCAGCCATGTAGCGGAAAACTGAAGATAAACAGAGGCTTAGACATGGAATTGAATCTGTCTAGAAAAACATTCCCCTTGTTTTTTCACAACTGTTTGTTTTGAGAGATGATAAATATTTAAATATCACTAACAAAAAGCAATTATTTAACCGACGGTTATGAAATCATACTCTGAATGTGAAGACTTTGAAACAGAAGAATTCTATCTCAGCATGGCAAATGCTTAGTTACTAATAAACACAGACCAACAGCACCATTCGCAGCAAAGTTTGAAATTACACCATTCTGTTTCATTACGAATCCAGAAGTAAAAAGTGGGATATTTCACAAGTTATGTAGGATTTATTACCTTCAACGTGTTACTCTAATTTGCAAGATATAATCAGGTTTCCAAGGAACAATGCTCAAATGTAATAAAGGATCTAGATCTGATTCCTTAGCAACTCCTTCCATTTAATCATAAAAACAAGATAAATCCATTTTACCAAAAATGAAAAGATAGACTAGGCAGATAGGAAACAAATCAGTTAAGTACAGACATCAGAAACTACAGTATGAGATGGCATACAAATCCTGTGGTTTGCAGAGATAAATCTGTCAGATAAATTCAGAAGAATCACAACTGATGCTAAAACTAAGGCCTGAGCAGAAGCTCGAACCAGTGCACAACAGGAAGACTGAATGAGAGATGTTTCAGATTCGCCTCGGCTTTGAAAATCCCCTAACTTTATTGATTTGTGTCACCGCTTCATCGTCATTTT
The DNA here is from genome assembly GCA_013396935.1 of Baryphthengus martii. Classification (NCBI taxonomy): domain Eukaryota; kingdom Metazoa; phylum Chordata; class Aves; order Coraciiformes; family Momotidae; genus Baryphthengus; species Baryphthengus martii. The sequence goes on from VWZK01015767.1 coordinate 487,790, forward strand.
TAAAATAGCGCATTTCAGAAAATACTATGGTTTCCATAAACCGGGATTTTGATGACTGGTGTTATTTCCATCGCCTGACAGTGCATTCTGAAAAATAACAATATTCCAGTGTTCCTGTGGAATATCACATGTACCAAGTTCAAAGGAGACCTTACATAACATGCAACAAGCAAATGCAGTACTTGCTATAAACACAAATTTACTTTCTAGCACGGAATGACAGTGTAGTTTTCCTGCAGTTCAAAATAAGGCACTCCTGGCTTATCAAATAAGGGTAGTACTTTTGGTTTTTTGTGCTAAGAAAGAAGTGCAAAGCAAATCAGGGGTAATACACAAATTAATTGTTAATGAAATTATTTATGAGACTGTTGCACTTTGTTTCTTCTTGGGAGAGTGATAAGGTCAAAGAATAATCTCAGACTTTTTCTGCTGTTAGTCATTGCCAAAGAGAAGTTTTCCATTGTCTGAAGACCACTAAATGAACCATCCTTCAGCCACCCTTTTCCCACTGAGCCTTCACAGATGGAAGCGCTCAGGCAGTGCTCATTCCCTCTCACACGTGAAGTGTAACAGACTATTCCTCTACGACTCCCAAGAGCAAGAGGGCAAAAAATAGCAAAGCAAGGAAGTGAGCAGAAAGCTACCCGAACTCAAAAAGATCTTGTAGTATGTCTAACCATCACAAGGAACCGAATACAGTGGCCACCGTATTGACTACCTCACTGTGACACTGAATGACACCCTATAATGCCTAAGGATGAAGATATAAAAATTTAAACATTTAAACCAGTTTCTTTCAAAACGGTCCGATGATCAAGGGAGGTGAAGGGAATTTAGGAAAGGCCCAGTAACAATTATTTGGCAAAAGGGGAAAACCATCAATTCATGCAAAAAAAAAAAAGAGTGAAAAACGAGATGTTTATGTTGATGTATGTGGTATGATTAGAAATGAAGATTATACATTCAGTATTTTCTATCTCCTCTTAAACACTACAACTTAGTCACAAGCAATGAGGTATTATTACAAGCTCAGCATTTCAGAGCGCTAGAGGGACTAATTAAGACAGCACGATGTCATCTCTGCCATTTGCCAGACCAAAACAGGCACTTCCATACTGGACAGTTTATTCAACTATCCTTCAGGTAGAGGACACACTTATGAATTTCTCTGCACGCTGCGCTATGATCGGGTGACGTAAAGCAGCACTGAAGATAAGTATTATTTATCAAATATTTAAAAGGTAAATAAACTGTGCAGTAGCATTAGTGGATATACTGAAACACAAATGTGTCACATAAAGAGTTAACGTCCTTCTCCTCAACTACCTCAACTTATCATTTGATGCAACAGCCTTGGGTTTATTGTGATATTTAATTCCATCTCAGAAAAAAAAAAAAACCAACAAAAAAAACCAGCAAAACACCACCATGTATTAAGTTTTTTTGTGGTGAAATTCCTCCCTGTACCAGAGATAATCTTTAATTCAGTTTGACATACTGTTTTCATCACAACATGCTGCAAATTATTTCCACCATAATCATAACAGGTAAGGATTATGTTAAACCATATTCTCAGATGACGGCCTAGCCTTTCTCCAAGCAATGTCATGACTTTCTCCAAACAAATTAACCTGTCTAACGCACCGTTGATGTTTTCTATCAAAAGAGAGAACCACACTGTAAATAAAGTGTTATAGATACATGGGTCACCAGTGACTTGGCAAAGGTTTAAGACTGATGTAAATATTTCTGGTATGAAAAACAGAAGAATGGTGTAGGTGTGAAGAACGTTTCTCTGAAGAGGAAATAGGGCAGGTTGATAACACTTGGGCAAATACTGTATTTAATGAGAATGCAAAAAGTGGGTTCAAACCTTTGAGACTATTACTTTTTAGAAAGATGAGCAGGAAGAGAATACAGAAGAAAACCATTTTCTTGAAGAGTTTGGTCCAGGGTGCTTACATAGGTTTGTTTATTTATATGTGTGTGTGTTTGTAGAGAAAAAAAATTCACCGCCTAATCATTTAAAACAACTTGCAGAAAAAAAAAACAAAGTACCTTCCGTTCTCTCAGATACATATTTCAAAGAAGAATAAAAGGAAATAAAAGCTGCTCAAAACCATTATATAGAAGTGTAAGCTTGTGTCTTCCACTCTTCCTAACACACTAAATAGGCAGGACAAAGTTTAAGTATTCACAGCACATTCAGCAAAAATATAAAACCTCCATATCGGACAAAATTCAGGATAACAAAGTATACCAAACACACTACACTTTACGTAAAAGATGCTTAAAAAAATAAATAATAAATCTGAAGTATCATTATTAGTGAGAGGTATTAGACATGTTGACCAATCTTTTGCCTTGGGAGCTTGTGGGGATACTGACTGGGCCTTTCCATCATTCCTTCTCACGGCTTTCTGCAGGAGAAAAGGATCCACTAAGGGAGCTGAGGAGCTGCTGGCAAGGTCACCCAGAGAGCTGTGGGCAGACACCTACACATGTACCATCCCAAAACTCCCAGGGAAAGTCCACAGTGTGAGATGGTGATGAAGCCTGAGCAGTAGAAGACAAAGGTTGCCTAACCTGAAGTGACTCAGGTTAAAATATAGGGGAATAACACTGGAGAGTATGTTTCCAGCCAGCAACCCAAACTCAAACTATTACAAAATCCCAAGGATGAGGCTGAACAAATGTTCTGAAATCCAAACTGGTTTGGGTAGCTCAAGGCTCTTTCATCTAAGTTAACTGACCACCTCAAACTCAAAGGAAAATACCGAGCACACAGAAAAAAAGACGGTTATGGGGTTTAAGAACTGAAAAGCAAGAGATTTTCACTCTGCATCTAATTCAGTTAACTGGAGATTGCCACCACTGACACAAGCCCAGTTGCCCTCCTGATTGCTCAGCTCTTCCTCACTTCCCTCAGAGCCCATGATCCCATGGCAGCAGTGCAGGGGACTGGGGAGGGAAAGGACAAGCGCAAAGCAGATCAGTCTACCTAAGAGAAAACTACTCCCCTTCCACACACACCCTGAATAACTTTCTGTTCTAGCAATGGTTCTAACTGGACTCTCCACTGTGCCGTACGATCACCAGGGCTTGTGTGTTAAAGCCATAAAGAAGGTAGCTACGAGGATGTCACTTCTGGGCCCAGTCTGCAGTGACAGTAGGTAACGTGAAATCACAAAGAACAAACCACTCCTTGTCGCTCTCCTATAGCCAAGAAAAATTCCTAAGGACTACAGAGTTAACTGGGAATTAGTAACTACAGAAAGCACTTAAGTTATTCCCCTTCTGACCCAGAAAGGCTGGCAATTCCCTCACAGTCCCAACCAAAGGATGGAGGCACTCGCAAACATCTTCCCAGCCTTTTAGAGTAATCAGTCATATTTCTGAAAACCTTGAAGCCTACAAGCCTCGAGTGGTGCATGAAAAAGGGCAGAGTTGGAGGGAGAAAGGCACAGTAATCCGTATCCATATTTCCTCCGTTGACTACCCCAGTTTTAGATTAGCTGGGGTTAGGTTTCCTTCTTAAACACATGGCAGAAGACTCACAGTGGTATGTACAATAGCATTAGAATGAATTATAACTACCCAACCCTCAACCTTAAGAAAGCAATCTGGACTACCCAAACTCCAATGACTTAACCTCAGGTATGTCTTCTTCTTTGGTCTACAAATTCTGCCTGTACTTAGAAGGCATGCCTAAACTTGTACTGCCAGGGCTGGGCAGGCAAGTGCACCTTCCATTCAAGACCAGAGACCAAACGTTCTGTGGTTCAGTGATTCCCACAGCCTGGTCACAGAACGATTCTTCCGCAGCAGGTGAGCTTTTCACGGATTGCTCCTTGGAGACATTAAATGCTTCTCCATAACAACAAAAATAGCCTTGCCGTGTACATGAGGTATGTTGAGAAAATCTGTGAGGGACAAGTAACTAAATTTTTAGATGATGTAATACCTATAAAAGGGAAGGGAGCCAACTATATTATCTGGATAGAAAGAAATACTCTAATTAACCTTCTAATTGAAATAAAAGAGTATAAGTGACTAAATTATACTCTGAACTTTATCTCTGAACAAAAAGGAGGACTACTAGTCTGATTTTTACAAGTCACACATCTTTGATCACGCAACTGATTCTCTTGACAACACAGTTATATCAAAATTTAATTAATTCTTTACATTAGGTGTAGATCACTTAATTGCCAAGTTTTATCAGACAGCTTCTGCTGCGGGAGGTCTCCTCTGAGATTTATTTATCATTGGTCAATAGAAGTATTATTCTCAAATTCTTCTAAAACATCCATTATTAGTGACTTGTATCAGAAACTTTCTTGGATTCACTTTAAAGAAGAGAACTACAATTGGGCTTTTCCTATTTTATCTTCTATGAAGCTGACAGAACATTTTTTTCCCTGGATAAAAAGTTCTTCACTGTGGAATTGAGAGACATTAAATTTTAGAGTAGCAAGTGAAAAAGTTTATACTGTCCATATATTCTTCCACACCTGCAAATTTGTTCTATTAACAGCATGAGGAAAATGTTACAGAATGAGCAGAGCTCTGAAACAAAACTGTATTAGCACCTGAGAGACACTGCCTGGTCTCACAGAGCACCTCCTCTGTAGTCTTAACAATAGTTGAGACCATTGTAATATTTGGGAAGAGTCTTCATTCCTGTTTTTGATGAGCATTTTTTTTTTGCCCTGTTTTTCCTGAGATACCTTGTTGCTAAATTATCCACGCAAAAAAAAGGGAAAATCGAGTTGAACGGGTGACATAACTCCCACATAACTAGAGCTTCGCATCGGTAAGTGGTCTCCCAAGGACGTAGAAAAGTAGTTTATGTGAATCATCCTGCTGTATTTTTTTTACTCAAAAGTGATGCATATCTTTTCTAGAAACAGGAGGATGGCACATTGCCTCCAGTATTACTGGAGCTGGAAAGCTCAATATTGCCTCCCTAGTGAGACACAGCTCCAGACACACGCATGAGTTTCCCGACAGCACCTCACAGCCTGGGGGAAAGCTCCGGCGCATGTTGTACCAGCCTGCTCTCTGGCAACATCCCTCTCCCCAGGCTGCTGTCTCAGGCACCACAAAGGCCTGGATGACAAACCCACGGGGCCACGGCCGTAGAGTGTTCATAAGCAGGACTGATTTACATGTAAGTCTTGCTGGTTTTACTTGGCGGGTGGGGGGGAATGTTAATTTTTGGGTTTGCCTTTCACACATGTATTTGCATAACTGTTAAGGTTACAGACTAGCAGTTGCAAAACTTATTCTCATACAGACATTTTTCGAGTGGTTTAATTGTGAACGTTATCTTGACACGTATTAAGATATTACCACTGCTGCATTGTCACTGCTGTGAAAATCCTTTCCACCACTGTACAGGTTTTCATTGTTACCTCATGCACAATAAATATTTCCTTTTTTCATTGAATTTTGCACACATGATCTCCCACAAAATGATACTTATTTGTCTTTCACAATGAAGTACCAACTGGTGGAAGGTGAGGGCCTCAAACTCTTGTAAGATCAGGCTGGACTAGAAACAAGAGATTTGGTTTATCAAACGATCTTAGTTTTGGTCCAATGGATAACTGAGAGATATCTATTAGACTGATGGATTTTATATATGTCAGCAGCTTACAGGAATTTAAATGCATTTGTCTAAAACAGTCAACACAGATCCAAATGCCTTGAAATTTTAGCTAGCACTGTTACAGAATACTAATTTCAGACAATGTGTATAACGTTTCCAATAAAAATTCTGAGTATCATGCTTCTGAAAGGCCTTTTTTTTTTTTTTTCAAGAAGAAAACCACCACTAAGATAACTGTACTTTCAAAAATCGAGGTACAAATATTATTAGCTGGATTTTTTAAACCACAACTGTTTCTATCTTGATTTGCCTAGATCTGAAAACCCCACTGTAACTATGAAGTATGCATCTCTTAACTAAAAAAGTGTCTGACCAACCATGCTAAAGCTAGAAGGAGCAATCGTAATAGCAGGATGTTCCCTAAACACATCAGGTATCTCTTCTATCTTAACGAAAGTGAAATGCAGTTCTCATCAGTAGTGAACAAACCAACCGTATGAAAAAATAAATCAGGTTTTTTTTAAAATGCTAAAAGACGTGCTTAAGCATGTCAACAAGTCCTTTCCTTGTAGTGCTAACTCTATTTAAAAATCAGACATATTTGACTTTAAAACTACCCTCTTTTTTTTTACGAATACACTTCCATTTTCTTCTAATCCTCTGATTTTTGAACTCTTCATGCATGTCCCTAACACAGAGAGCAGTTACAGGGCTGCCATTTGATAGAGCACAGTAACCTTGCTTCCTGCTGCAGCTGTACTGCGGCTACGCAGCAGTGCAGCCGAGCTCCCCGTCATTCCCCAAATTCCTCATTAGGTATCTGCTTTGACAATCTTACATTTGCCCGTAGCTCGGGTCAGCAGCTAACTGCAGGGATCTCTGTTTCACCTGCTATCAAGGACAGATGGAATATGGTCAACTTCTCCTCCCTTCTACATCTGGAAGATGGAGGTTATACATCACACAGGTCCAAGACTTGTTTAGCTACCCTCCTATGCCTGCGATCAGGCCTGAGGAGGTAAGGACTGAATGGGGAGAGGAGAAAGGAGCAGAAATGAAGAAATTGTTTTTCATAAGAGAGAAGAAGTAAGAGCTCCATTTTCCCAAGTAGCTTAGACTGGCTGTTCTCCCTCTAGTCAGTGAACAAATGGGATGTAATAGCTAAACCAGCGAGGCACCTTCACCATTTTTGCTCCATCTGTAGGGACAGCTGAAATTCATGGGAAGCCTGGAGCATCCTGTATCATGGCAACACTGCCAGCTTCTGCAGAGAAGCAGCTCCAGATAATTCGCCAAGAGGGTAAGGCTGATTTCCACGCACGACATTTTAGCGTGGTTAGCATTTTACTCAAATCACTTCTGTGTTCACAGAATGAAAAAAACTTGATACAAGCATAATTATTTTTTAGAGTGGCAGTACATCTTCATTCAAAAACCCATTTGTGAAAAGATTGCAAAAAGATCACAAAAAGATCTCCCAGACAGCTGCACACGACCACATAGGGCGGCCTTTTTTACAGGTAATCGAAGGATTGGAAAGATCAAGTTCACCACCAGCACTTTAACCTGTTCTGCTAGCGACACTTCAGCACTCAGCTGATGTTGCAGTGCTGAAAGCGCCGTCCTTCGGTTCAGCCTTTATTACTATTGCTATGCAAGGATAAATGTTTGGCATTTTCCATTTGGTGATGAATGGATCTAGAGCATGGGAAGCTTTAGGCTTCTGGTAATAGCCAGGCTCTGATGGCATGTGTTATGTAACACTTAGTAATACTTTCAAATGTAGAAATGAGCTTTGCATGTCATAACTAAGGAAATTTTACATGTTGCTATGATCACACAGATGATATTAGGTCAAATGACTTTCTAAGGAACCAGCCAGTACATTACAGGATATGACTTTCTATTCAGTTGTACATCAGAGACGTATCCTGGAGCAAGAATATATTTGAGAGAGTTTATTTTGGGCTAAGAAAGGGACAAAACTGCAGCAAGCAAAGCTTCCACGCCATGTTACTTTTTAGCAAGTTCTTTTGTTAATCAGCTCTGCGTTTTAACGGGACCACGTCCAAGAAGGAGCTGACAAATTTGTGAACAAGCAGGAATAATTTTCCTTGTGATTCCTGGTAACTGAACTGCACCTACACACCCAGCAAGGATCAATGGCCCAAAGCCACTTCCAGAATTAATACGGTTCACTGTTCAATCCGCTGGGCACAGATAACAGTGGGCATGAGAGTAGACAAACAAAATTACAAGTCCGATTCTTTTTAAAGTGCTGCCTACAGCAACAACATCCACAGCTGTGGGAAAGCTAAGCATATAATACAAAACAATCTCCTGTTCTCTGTAATGCATTTTAACATGCAGGGCACAGAGAAATCACGGGACGGCTTTGTTTCCTTGTGAACACTTACCTATAGCACTCATAAACATACCAAGAAGCTCCATAGTATTTCAGTCCATAATGGAAGCAGATAGGTTTTAGAAAAAGGTATAAAGGATGGTGTGTGGTACCTTTTGCTGCCAGGAATATTGGGGGCTTTTTTTAATTATAACTTCTGGTATAAATGTAAAGTAGTTATTCAATGCCTATGAAGTGAAAAATAAGTTTGCTGGTAGAACAACTCTAAGTACACATGTGGTTAGAAATTTCAACAGAAGAACATTTTCCATTAATATGCAGAAAAATAAATGTATTTTGGAATATATCACAGAAATTTCATTGAAAAAATGCAAAAATAATTACAAATTAAGTGGAATTATATCTATTACAAGACATATTGTATTTTCAGTAATTTAATTTACTATCATAAATGCTTAATGTTGTAGAAATGGTCCAAGCAAAGTAATCAACATGATAACTGAGACCGACAAGTTCCATGAAAATTAAGCATTTTGGTTGTCTCAACTTCAGCGTCGAATTTTAAAATATCAGCTTTACATATCAACTCATAATAATAAAAGAAAAAAAACCCAAAATGTTAGCATTCCTCGTGGCTGGTGTCTGACTGGATTTCGTTTAAAAAACACTCAAATTTCAAACTAAACATTGCAGGGCATTACTATCCCTGGCCACATTCCTGACCCTCCAAAAAACTAAGGATGAGAATAACATTCTGTATAATAAATCACGATTTAATCTCTAGAGCATCTTGAAATTTAGGATAGAAGTCTTCAAGAAAATAACGTGGTTAAAAATGAGATTTATTTCATCCAGCAGGATAGCCAGCTGATAGGGGCAAATATAGAGTAATACCTAAAATTTTAACCCCAAAAACACCGAGAGGAAAAATGGAAGAGAAAGGGTAGCAAGAGGAAAGACGACAACAATTCTATATGATGCAGTATCATTGGGTCCTGGCATTTTCTTCATATACTGCTATAAATCACAGGAGAGCTGAGAAGGTACGTCGCCCTCCCTTCCCCCAGGCACACATCTCACAAAGGATGCAGACCGAAAGGGATAGGTTAGTGCTGAACAGAAGTAGGATTGAAGCATAACTGTCAACATTAAAATATATCTGCACTTGAGAAGTTTTGTTTCAAAATATATACAACATCAAATGAATTATTCACATCTGAAACTCTGCTGTGGTCTGAGAACATAAAAAAGGGGGAGAAAAAACAAATTCCTTTCTGTATTATTTTTCCACTCTTGCCTTCAAATAATGGTACAGACTCTGTGGAAGCTCCCTGGTATCACTAAATTATTTGGAAAAAGAAAAAAAAAAGAAGTGCTTTTCATTTATATTGTTCAGGTGTATAAAATACTCCTGAGTAGGGGGGGGAAAGGTGCCGTATTAATTCAGAAGTGTTATGCAACTGAATACGGCAGTTTAGAACAGATTTGTGCAACCACAGCCATAAATGTATTTACACGTTCCACCTCCCTTACCAGTAACACTACTGAACACTGACTGTTGTGACAAGCGCACAACCTACAAAACATTTAGAGCGAAATTTAGTCAAGACCTAAAGAACTTCTGCACACTCGGTCACCCACCATCTATACATAAGCTACACAAGTGAGAATATTTTCCCTGTTGATCACATCAGACAACATCATCACTGTACAGTTCGTATTTTGGGTTTCGTTTTTTTGAAATAACAATGGCTAGAAAAGAAAAAGGGGGTTAGAAAGACCCTGAGCAATTAGATAATTCTGAGGCTGTGGCTAAGTTAGTTCAGGTTTAATCAATCACAGCTTCTATGTCAGGCTGTAGGGCTGAACCCACAAACTTCGGCACTGAACTGGATCATCTGCTGAACACTTTCTATAACAAAGTCGTTTCAATATTCTTACAGTTTGAAAGACTATTACCATTTGGAGTTTGCTTGGAACCCTTTTGCTTCAGTTAAGAGCTCAGAGAGCTCAGGCTGAAGGCAGGATCCGGTATTTTTTGTCCGTTGGTATCATAAACAGTCCTGGGTTTACAGCTCTTGCAACGCCGAAGTTCTAAGAGTTCATGTACATGCACACAGCGCTGGGATTAGTGGGTTTAGTTTCTTGTCATGCATCTGTTGGAACAGTGGAAGGCTTGAGGCTTTTGACATTAAAAGACTGACCTAATTAAAGCTGATTCACTCTTCCCAGGTATAAAGTAGCCAAGTTCTGAAGCACCACACCCCATCATATCATGAGGGTGGAAGCAGACTGCATCCTTGAAACATCTGCTGACAAGTTTATACCTGAAAAATAATTCATTTGACATAGGGATAGCAAGTACTCAGATAGTCTTGAGAATATTCAAATTGAGAAAGATTAGTCAAACTCCGCTTAAACGTATTTACGTAGCAATATGAAAATTGGTTCATATGAACTTTCAGATCTTATTTCTGTGCCTTTTTCCTTGGTTCCAGTCGTATTTTTTTTTCTTCACATTTTTGGATTTCACTTATATTTTTACTCCTTTATGTAACTATAAGCACAGTGCTTGAAAACACTCTATTTCGTACTGCATTAATTATTTAGTTTATTACTTGCCTCCTGCTACTTATATAGGAAAAGCTGGTGCATAATGAACATTAACACAAAATCTACTATAATCATTTAGGGGTTGTAGTACTTCTTTATATATATGTATATTTAATGGTAAGAAACAATAATAAAACTTTTCTCCGACATCAGCATATGGCCCTTCTTAACATAGAAAAAAAACCCTTTTTTCGTTTACACAGAAATAACATATATATTTACACATGCACATATATATACACACACACTGGGTGATACACTGATTCCATTATAAATAAGACAATGCAGTTAAGAGCAGAACTACTTGTTCTTTCTCGAGCACATTTCCAGTATGTTTCACTGTATTACACAGTTCTTGACTTCACAGTCTTTATATTCTGCCATAGTCCATACCATTCTCACCTGCCTGACTGTTCCAAGTAACCCATATATGGCTAGGTATGTCACTGGATTATTAAATAAAGTATTTTAATACAGTTTTCATTATGCACGCTGCTGTTCACTTTTTGCAGTTATCAGATAATTTTCAGTCCCCCAACCTTTAACTTTCATCTCAGTTTCCACGGAATTTCCGTTTTAGGATTGCTGGTACTAATACAATTCCTCAAGATGAGAGCTCATACAAAAGAAATGTAAACTCTCTTAAAAAAAACCCAAAACAACAATGGCATCATCCAGAATTTGGAAAGTTCACAGAACCATTTCACTGGACAACACAGTTAAGAAATACCTCTACCCTGAGATTTCTGTGAATGTGTTCCATAAAAAAATCCAGAGGCAGAACTAAAGCATGTGATTCTATCCCAGTTTCTCCATCTATAAAATCAGGTAATTATATTTAACTACTTCACTGAATACTCTTAAGCCCTTATTATATATAAAATTTGTGAAGCTTTTAAAACTGTCAAGACATGACAGAACTGGAATCAGAATAGAAAGGCTCCATTATTCTCCAAGTTAGTATCAAACACTAGAAGTTCAGAGATTTATACATTACGAAGGCTCAAAGAGACTACCCTTCAACTTTTTTGTTAAACTCAACACCTTAAGCTCAAAGAATCTTTTTACTTAAGGTTTGTTTCCACCCATTAATCATTCTTCACAGAATCACAAAACATTAGGGGGCTGGAAGGGACCTCGAAAGATCATCGAGTCCAACCCCCCTGCCAGAGCAGGATCACCTAGAGTAGGTCACACAGAAATGTGTCCAGGTGGGTTTTGAATGTCTCCAGAGAAGGAGACAACCTCCCTGGGCAGCCTATTCCAGTGCTCTGTCACCCTCACTGTAAAAAAGTGTTTCCTTGTGTCTTCTCTGAACCTTCATCTATTTTTTTCCTTATGGACAACAGAACTAGAGAAAACCCAGCCTTAGCCCTCTCAGCGTTTGACAGTGTATCATTTTCCTTCTCATTTCCAAACTTTCTAGCTCGTGTACCCAGAGATCATGCCAGCCCATTGGCCCTAGATGTTTTATGCAGGCTGAAGTCCACCACTCTAAAAAGAAGTCCTATGTCTTTGTCTCGTGGTGCACAGTGTTACATTTGCTATATTAAAGCAACGATCTTGTTTTGCCCAGTTTGACAAACACAGTCACTCAGTGATTTGCTCCATTCATTATTATTTTCTCAATCTTTGAATCATCTATAAACTTCGCAAAGTGATTATTTTTACAAGAGCACAGATTAAAAAAATTGCAAGTATGGAGGACTGGCAACCCACTGGTACACAGACATTCAAGGATCTCAAACGTAACTGTAATCACCTGCTTCAGCAGGTCTGCTTCAGTGACTGTGTGTCCTTTTCACCGTGCATCGTTCTTGTTTCTCCACGAAAATGCCAAATAGCACCAAGGGAGTGACCTTACAGAAGTCTAAATGTGTATTTTCATGCTACTCCTTTCTCAAGAGCCCAACGTATAGGCACCTTGAAAACACGGCACGGGTAGTAGCGTAGTAAGACTTGTTTTTAACAAACTCACGCTGACAGGCATTAGAGACATCCTGTGAGTCTCTTCTGTCCTTTATTAACCAAGTTCTACATCAATTATTGCATCATTTCACCTGGAACAGTACCTGGGCTTATAAGTACCTTGGTTACCTGGTGCACAACTGTGGCGTTCAGCCAGGTTTCTACTATCTTCCCGGTATGTCAAGACTTTTGCAAATCAACACTGAGAGTCCAACACTAACTCTTCTGTCTGCTCTTTTTGGATTAAACTACCTTCAGATTTTAAAACAATCACATTAAAAACTGGACTTCCATTTACATACCTGTCGTCCTGGGCAATATGCCTCTGAGAGACGACAACCTTTTTATTTCCCATTATTCTACATTTTAAACAATATCTAGCCTTTCTATACCAAACATCAAGCTGCTCTCAAGTAGCAGAATCAAATACAACCAAAAGTATGTGCTTTTCCTTCTCAAATCCAAACGTCTCAGTCTTTATAAGCAAAGATACCTCAACAGGAAGTCCTACCAGTGCATGAAAGAAAACAACACCACCACCAATATTATTCCCACCGCGGGCTTGGTTTATTCCCTTCATACGCATATGATTGCCACACAGGCCAATAAAAATGTTAACTGGATAAACAGAAGAAGTGAGTTTAATTTTTTGGTAAAATTACGAAAATTTAGAAGTGTTTCAGATTGGGGAACAGGTAAGCCAAAATTCAGATCGAAGACTTGGTTTAAAATATGGATAAGGGAATGTAGGAAAGGAATACTATGATACTTCTCCATCTGACTTACTGGAGGTACTGTAAATAACCAGGCAAAAATTCATCTCCTCTTCACTTAGAGGAGCTGATGTTCAGCTTATCTGAGAAATAAAGGTTCAAATGGATCAGCTTGGGTATCCACAGCAGTTAATCTTTTCTGCTGGCAAAAACCAAGATTTTAAAAACAAGGGGAAAAAAAAAAAAATCTCAGAACAAATATTGATTGATCACTCTGTCAAGCTGATGCTGAACCACTTATCTACTTGGTCTCAGAAACATGTACATTGAAATGCTCTGCTTCCAAGAGTTCTCTTGGATACTTATTTGGGGACTGGGATGGAGGGTGAGGAAAGAGAGGGGAGAAGCAGGGAGATTTCACGCCTCCAAAAGAGCAATTGAAGATCAGACTAAAGCTCATTTAAAGACTTCCAGTAAGAAACTGTGACCAAGGCTTAAAACACATTAAAGAAGCAGCTTCATCTTGAACTTTGGGAGCAGCTGTGCTCTCTTTCCCCTTCCCCCAACACAGGAAACAGACCTAGAAACAAAAATAAGACAGGAATGCTCCTGTGCAAGCTAATGTTGCTGGCTTCTTAGACATCCACTGCTCTTGTGCCAAAAAAAATGAAACCTAGGAGGATTTAACACTTCAAAGGATAGTGGGAGACTGCTTTAAACACAGAATTTTCTACCAGAGACAGATATTCTTTCATTTTGTAAACACGCTGGAAAAATGTTATCACGAGCGCACGTCAAGACAGATTTCATTTATATTCCTGTACTACTTATGCACAAATACACAGCTGCATATTACACTCTCACCTATTTTAGACTACAATTAATGCTGTAGCATTGTTATCTCCCATCAGGAAAAAAAAATGCAGCAGTTGAATCTTCTGATACCTCCCAAAACATTCTATTACAATACGCAGTTTGAAAGATTAACACTACAGAGAAAATGTTTGACAAAGAGGTTCTCTCCTTATTAAGCAATGATACATAATTATACGTTCAAGGGGAATGTGAATAACATCTTGCCAAAGGAATGTACGGCCACATATGCTACTCACAGTATTCCCAACTACAAATTATAGTTATGCTTTCACTTGTGTTATTAAGAACTTGGCCTTTGTTCAGTGCATTTCATTTTCTGAACAAAGGTAAAGGGAAGGGAAGGAAAGAGAGTGGTAGGCAAAGTTCTCTGTCTAACTTCACAAAAAAAGACTGCAGTTAATTTTGACGAGTACATATCATCTCCGTGGCTTGCTCTGCTTCACTCACCCCAAACAACTCATGTTTTCAACACTTAATTTAATATTTTGCAGGCTAATGGAAACTTTACATAATGCATTCTCCCTCATAAAGCTAAAACGTCAGCGCAGACAGGACTGAGATCTTGATATGGAGAGAAAGCAAATGTTATCTTTTCAAAATCTTCAGCCAAACAATCACAATGTGGAGGATGGAATGAGCACCAACATGAAGTAAAAAAAGGGAGAGGGAAATCATCTTACTTGCTTTAAAAGAGTGTCTGTATGTCTTTCTGAGCTGAGTACCCTTAGCCACGCCTCTCAGCAGTGCTTAATATTTGATTAAAATAGTTTCTTGATCCCTCCTCATTCTGCTAGTAACCTCCCTGTGGCAGGACATGAAAAACAGATCGAAAAACAACAGTTGATGTGATTGTCAACAGTTATATTTCACTCTTACTTAAAATCTAGTAAGTACTGTCAGATTCGTTCTCAGTCACAATGAATTCCAACTCCAGAGATTTCCTTTTTAAAAAAAAAAAAATCTAAAAGTATGTTTGTTCTTCTTTTTGTGCATTGAGAGTTCAGGGCCATGAAGCACTTGTGCCTTTAGCACCTGTTGGTAATTCCTCAGAGAAATGGATAGAGAGCAAAAGCAGGTGAAGGGAGGCTTTCAAGTTTAAACCATTCCATCCATGGATCACATCCCATCCAACCACACAGTGTAGCCATTTAAGTACCATACCTTCACTGCTACACCTAGCAAGAGGGAAATAACTTGCTGTCCTAATAAGCACCTCTTTACCAGAGAAGTGTTTTATGATCCAATATAACGCAGATCAAACCACAGGTAAATGGACCAAGATTTAAACAAAGAAAAGAAAAGAAAACAAAGAAAGGAAGAAAGAAAAATACAAACACGGCAGCACCTTTAGCAGAAGTGCCCCATCTACACAAGTGGTTCTATGCTATCACACTGGTTTTCACACTGTCATCATTACTGGAGCATAAAGCCTCTTATTCCTGGAAAACAGTACTGATGACACACTTTAACAAACTCTTTGACTTGACTGCCAGAAGTGGATATTCCAAAATGCCTGAGTTGTCGTGCTCCCTCACTCAAAGTAGGCTTTCTGTAAAGGCCCAGTCTGAAGGAGCACTGGGGTATTTTTTCATACTCAGGTGTTTGACCACGCTCTTGGAAAATAAATGCTTCCTAACGTCCAGTTGAAACCTTCTCTGATGCAGCTCTGAACGATTCCCATGCATTCTATCACTGGATCCCAGGGAGAAGAGCTCAGCACCTCCCTCTCCCCTTCCCCTCCTCAGGAAGCTGTAGAAAGCAATGAGGTCACCCCTCAGCCTCCTTCTTCCCAAATTAGACAAAGTCAGAGTACTTAGTTGCTCCTCACAGGACATTCCTTCCAACCCTTTCACCAGCTTTGTTACCCATCTCAGGATACCTTCAAGGACCTTCACATTCTTAAACCATGAGGCCCAGAACTACACACAGCACTCAAGCTGAGGCCGCACCAACGCCGAATACAGTGCGATAATCACCTCTTTTGACTGGCTGGTTATGCTGTGTTGGATGCACCCCAGGGTATGGTTTGCCCTCTTAGGATCAATCTGGTCAAGAATTGTATCACAATTAAATTTTAAAAAATATACATACTGATGGAGATAGGTATTTTGTTCTATATAAGCTATGTTTTGAAATGCCAGCTGGACCATAATAGAAAATAAAATAAAATCATAAAGAAAATCCACATTCCTATTGCCAGTTAGGGTGCAAATGTGGTCTAAACACCACGAAGTCTTTATGTATTGCACATCACACACAGGCAGCTCAAAGGAACTTACACATGGTTTTGTATATAGCTTGGTATCAAAAAGTCCTCATGCAAGTGTTCCAGAAATTAACTATGTAAGAAGTCCTAATTGTCATTACAAATTTTCTGGTTGCTTGGTAAACAATAAATTTATCTGATGATACTTCACTTCAGCACAGCAATTCTGCAGACATTTAGAGCTGTGTTACGTTTCTAGAATGATATACTACAGGACGAACACTGTGCAACAGTAGATTTCAAAACATCGCATTGTAAACAGACGGCTTTAAACTCACAGCTTATAAAGCTGCTTCATACCTCTAGCATGTGGTATACACTCATTTCAGACATCTAAAAATATCTCATTTGTAAAAATCTAATCTCTGGAAACATGACTAGATGGGCTTAAAATAGTCAGTTTGCTGACGGAACTTTATCTGCATTTCACAATTACAGTCAAAAGCATATTTTTAAAAAAGTAAGTTCATATCCCTTCTGCAAATAGGCATTTGCAACAGCCTTTGAATTAAGTTCATACCAGACTGCAGCCCACATAACGAATAAATATGTTGTTCTATAAGCAGCAGAACTAAAGAAATCTGATTTTTTACACTTTCATATCTTGTGTCTGCTGAAGAGCCTCACGAACCTCTTCCACGACCCAGTCGATCACCCCGATACTGCCTGGCCAGGGAGTAAGCGCGTACCCATCTGCTAAATTGGTTGCTGCCCCACAGAATGAACCAAGACCTGTGCTCTTCCCATCTCAGGAGGGAACTACATGACTTTGGTCTCCTTCATCACCTCAGCCACTAATTCCCACAACACCCGCAGGAAACCCCTCTCTTTGAGCCCATTAACACACTGCTGAACACGGCTGATGTTGTTTAAGTGAGCCATGGTATTCTATTACAGGAGGGATGGACACGGAGAAACAACGGCACACTGGACTTTAGGAAAAAGTTCTTCACCGAGAAGGTAACTGGAACGGGCTCCCCAGGGAAGTGGGTATCGCTCTAAACCTGTCAGAGTTCAAGGAGCATCTGGATGACGCCCTTAGTCCTATGATTTAGTTTTAGGTAGTCCTGTGAAGAGCAGTGAGTTGGACTCGCTGAACCTTATGGGTCCCTTCCACCTTGAGATATTCTGTGGTTTGCATTCATAGAATCATAGAAGTTTTGTTTCTTGGGAAAACCTCAGTAACACTTAGACAGGTGATGCACACCAACTCAAGATCCTCAAGCTCATTTGTACTGCCCAAGAAATTTATGAACTGACCTGGCATTTAGTTTGCACCATACAACGTGTGGCTTCTGATGCTAAGTGTGGAAATCAGGCAGAAGTCACTCTAACCATACCCATCAACATGCCCAGGGCACATAAATTCACAATTTCAGTTTCTTTTTCTTCTCAACCTTTTTATACTCTTACATTCAGGCAGTCCAAGTTAAGATCCAGAGAAATGGCTATACTTCTGAGCTGAACAAAACAGCTAAATAACATAACATTTCACACCACCATAGCCATTCAGGCCATTTCAGGCGGGAAATGTAGAGTGCTTTATATGTACTTCATCACTGAGGGGGTAAGAAATGGTCACTGTCCTCTAGATTTCATATTCATCTATTCAGTTTCTACCACAGGTTAACTGGGTACTGGTTGTGCAGAAATATTAAATTCAAACCAATGGGCAAGAAAAAAGTTTCAAAGAAGTCTACGCTAGTATTCCACTCTAAACAGCTCTATTTTTAACAGACAATCGGATTTTTAATTTTAAAGGCAGTAATACTAAGCTTTTAATCAATGCTTAAATAGGATGAATCCGTAAAAATATGAGCTATTTGAACTGAATACCATATTATGCCGGTGACCTTAATATGCCTGTTCCTCGATCTATTGTCATTTTGAAGCTACAAAAATATACAGTAAATGAAGCTCTGGCTGATGATATTTAGCTGTCTTGAAATTTCCTTTATGTTCTGCCAACTTCCAATCTGATTTGGACTACAATGGTAACTGGTAAACAATAATCTGGCATGCACTCATTAGCAGAAAAACAAAGAATATATTTTCTAAAAGTACAATAAACCAGATAAAATTTCATCTCACACCAGAACGGTTTAACATCTAGTCCAATGTACATTATTCTTTGGTTGCCGATTGCACAGATGGGAGAAAAATATTCTATTACACATTAGGCTTTTAGCTATAAGGTCTTTCATTTAGCTGCCGCTATTTCTTCTCTATCCCTTTTCCCCCATTTTAAGAAATACCATCAATATGAAATCTGCTCAGTTTCAAACAAGCAGGGTCGAATAGTTTCAGAGGGTAAATCAGTCCTAGTTCTTATGTTTTCTTTTATGGACTTGAAAAATCATTTCACATTCTTCTTACCATTTAAAAAAAAAATCCTTACTATTGGGTAAAACATCCAACAGATTGGATGGGAAAAACAGTGACCTTGGAGGACTACAATAAAACCGGCTTTGACAACAGTGTCTCAAATACACAAAATAAACAAAAAGGGAAGGAAAAAGGAGAATTACATAGATTTCCTTTTTATAGCAACCTCAGCTATCACTTGTCAAAACATTTTAGCTGTTGTATGACTCCAAGATTGAAGGTGTAGTTTTAAATACGTACATATATTAAAAGATGAGCAAAGAAAAGAAAGTAGTTTTAAAGCTTACATTCCTTTTAGCTTCTAATTAATAGTATCTTTGTTATTTTAGGAGCCTCCTGGGCATTTAGAGGCCTAAACTGCAATAAAACCAAGGTACATAAATGAAACCTATTAAGGTTGTCTTAGTCAATAAAAACTAATTGCATCAAACAATAGCCGCAGCCAGTGGACAGCCCTCGCCGGCGAGCAGGAGAGCTGGGGGGCACATCGTGCTGTCCCCACTGTGCAGAGAAGGCTGCCCACCCCCACCTCCCCCAAAGCACGATACCTCCAACCCTGCCCTCCCGCAGGGCACACCCTCACCCACCAAGAGGAAGCGATTTGACAGTAATATTTCAACAGCCATATGGCCGTGCCATGCAAATTTGGCCGTGCTGCCTCACACTGTTGCTGTTAACCTCCTCTCTGGCTTCCCAAAACATCTCCTGACAGATGCCTTTTGCCACAGTAAACACCAGCGGTAAAGCTTCCTTCCTCATCCTCTTCGGGGAGGGGAAAGAGGCTCCATCAAAGGTTTTTACACTCTTTGAGAAGACGCTTTATTTGAGTCAGAGATTTGTGTGCACCAATGCGCGTGAGCAACGAGGAGCCAGCCGTGACACTGAGAAGTGGCCTGCAAGGCCCAGCTGCTTGTTCGTGTGGCTTCTGCCAGGGCAGGCCTGTTCGACCCCAGTATGGTGTACGGGTGGAAGATGCAGCCCAACACACTGACCTCAGTGCAATTTTGGAAAATACTCTAGACAATGTACCTTAATGATACAGAAGAATATCAAAATGGTTTGGTAAATGAAGTCTAGTGCCTACCTCAGACAGAAAGCCTTTGAAAAAAATAATCCTGTGTTCAATGCAAGAGGGAAAAAGAATCCCAAGTATTTATAAACCACTCAAATTCTACCTATACGCTCTCTGGGAACTACATGAGTTCCCTTTTTCCTAAATTATGAACTAGACTGCATATTTACAACTGTTTCCTTCATCTGACTAAGGCTTCATCTGCAATCTCCACACCTGTCTTTTCATTTTGTCCTTTGAATACCACAATAATTTATTTTGCTCCTTTGGTGACAGGCCTCCTTTATCTCAGAACACAAGCATTAACTTCTCTCAGGACTGTAACAGGAGGAACTGTGACTAGACAACGTTCGGAATATGTTGGTTTTTTTCCACTTAGTTGCAGAACGAGTCTGCATTGCTAGTGGATATAAAATTCAGAGTGGAGACAGGGAGATTATTTGAAAGAAACTTTCAACATACAATTCTACACAGGTATGTCTCATGAGCAATTAAGGAAGTTGCTAACTTTCTCCTTATTAAATGCCATGTTATTTACAAAGAAGCCTCACAGACTCCTTCTTCCTCAAGAGCATTGCAGGCAGCAGTTAAATACCCCTTCACCTTCTCTTCGCTGAGAGAGGACGGGAGGTACATGACCAAAAAGAAAAACACGAACCACAAAGACGAACCAGAAGGCCCAGCAACTAGCTCTTCACCGCCTACTGAAAGCTTTTAGTTATCGGGTACTGTATCTAAAATACACGAAGTAAAAATAAGATGATTTTTAAAACATTTCTGCTCCAGACAGGAAACTTTTAGAGATTATAACTAGCAATTAAGGCCAAGTCCTAAACATATACACAAATACCAAACTTCCTATACACCAAGTACTGCTGTTTACTTCCACGAAACTACTGTTTATGCAATTAAGCACCGGCATAAATATTGAATACCTATGGCCACATCCTATACGACAGAAACGTCTTGCCTACAAGAACGACATATTTCACGGAAGTATTCTTTAAGCATACAAAATACATTTGGAAGGAAAGTCCCTCTTTTTTCCTTCTTCCCTCCCTCCCGCCCCGTTTTTAAGTCAAATTCTTTAAGATCTAACTTAAACATAATCATTAAAAATGCAGTTAATAGTACTTTGGGTTTAATGTTTGAGAACTGGATAGCTAGATATTACAGGGGAAATGGCTACATTAAGTTTACTTTTACACTGAGGCAAATTCAAGGAGGATAGAGACATTTCTGCAACCGGCAAAAAGATCAGTTCTTGGCTCTAAACACAGCTCCTTTTTAGATCCGTGTCAATCTGCACAATACTGGCAATCACACGACACCTGAGACTATTGCGGAAGTAACTGGAATAAAGGTGCATATGCCTGCGTAAGAATGCTTGATGGAGAACATCAAAATTTTGGCCTAATTTTGATCTTGCATCATCACTCATAATCAACCCATTTATATAAATACTCTTTTTATCATCAGCATTTTAACTAAAATGCTTGCAATTATAATGACAAAAATTACAGTTCTGTAAATTCAGAAAAATGTATTTAGTGGAAAATTAAGTGTATCTTTCCACCAGCCAAACAACTGGATACGATCTAAAGATACACTGCTTTAAAAGTGAGACCATTCTTTGATTTAGAAGACTTGAAAACATCAATATGTCATTTCCCTTCTCCCCAAACACACATAATTGTACCAGAAGAACCATGAATAGCAACTGTTCTTAAGAGAATGTTTTTCATGAAAAGTTCACCTTACCTCCCACACACATCAAGCTGACAACTGAGATTCAATTCAAAATGTAATCACCTACGTCCTTGAACTACCCTCAGTACTCAGTTAACAAGTTTATAATCTGCTTAATTTTGGATTGGTGAGGAATGTTGGGAGGTGGGCTTTTTGTTTTCGTTTACTTTCACTTGTTTGTTTTTTTTAAAGATGCGCCAACATGACAATTTGTAGCAATTTGTTGACACTTGCAGAACCAATTTTCTCTTTCAGAAAGGCCACTTCTCAATTAAAGGCTGAAAACTGGTGCTGTCTAAGTGCTTACCTTCCCAGAAATCACAACCCTTTCAAGCAACTGTTTTGCTACCAGCCTCAACCAGATGCACCACTGATAAAAATGCCTGAGAAGATCAAAACTGGGTAAAAACTGGCATGCATGCCTCTCTCTCCAATATAACCGCCCAGGATCAACACTGTTTTCTTCCCTCTCTCTTGCTCCCTCCCCTCCGCTCCCAAAGGAACTTAAAATCTAATAAGCGAAGCAAGATCTGCAGGATCGAAACACAATTTATGTCTCACCAGCGTGATGTGGCATACGTGAACACACCTCACCAAACATCACTCTTCACAGGAAGGAGACTAGCCTAGAATAGGTTTTGAAACCATCAGGTACAAAAACTGTGAAATCAGTCATGAGAGAAACCTTTTTGAAACAGCAATTGCAAAACACCAACAAAAATCTGGCAGGTGGGTGAGGCATTCCTCTTGCAAGGATCAAATCATTTTGTTTAGCTTTAACTATGAAAGGTCTCTTGCAACAGTAGTTTGCTGATATACTACAAACTGTCTTTGTTTCGTCTACTCTGGGAAGGTGGGATTCCTTCCTAATTTGAACAGTGACTCGTAAAGATACAAAGTTAGATGCCGGTACAACTATGCAAACGTACGTATTGCTCACTGTTTGGCTAGGGTTGAAGAAAAAGATGAACAACTAAAATGGCCTCTTTCCATCACAAGTTGCATGCTCTTGTGACAGGGCCCTACAGCTCACTTTGATTTTTATTGCATCTGTCCGTTTCATAACTAAGATTTCTAGGAAATTTTGTGAAACAAAAAACCAAACAAACCAGTAAGTACTAATCAGCAATTCTAAAGAAAGTATTAAGTAGTATCTGTAATGTTGAACAACTAACCCCGGTCTGTTTTGCTAGGTCAACAACGCAAACTTGTTATATTGCAATTGGCTGTCAACATTGTTGTTACTGGAAAAAAAAAAAAAAAAGATGATGATAGAAACTTTAAATGTACGTCTAAAATTTCATTTCATAGTTTCTGTGGTTTGAAATTGTCGATATTTAAACAGCCTACAATATATTCTACAGAGACCCACATTCTTAACCTAAACCAAAAAAAAAAAAAGGAAAGAAATAAGAAAGTCTGAGCTACAGGTCCTAAAGTCCTCTGAGCACAGGAACAGTTCATCACATTTTGTTCTCCACATCAAATTTCTTATAATAAGTATCTTCCACCAAACTCTCCTCAACCAGCTTTCCAATATTTCTAGGGTACTGAGAAGAAAAAAAAAGAAAAACAACCTCCACGCCTGTGCATTTTGCATATAATTCTTACGAAGTTCATCGTTTGACACTACTCACTTTTAGATATTTCTACACGTAATTAATATGCACATCTGCTTAATTTCAAGAAGTATTTGGGGTGTTTTTGTATTAGGTCACTATACCTCATATTCTTGTTTCTTCAGAGGTTTTGCTTTAAACAGGAAAAAGTTCCCAGTTCCTACTATTTCAATCACACAACATGTTCTCGTGGTTTTTAAGGTAAAAAATACTTCTAATAAATCACCACATTTTCTCGCTACCTTAAATGGTACATCAAATAAAACTAAACACATATGGGAAACAAACTTATTACGTATTTATACAGTAAAGGCCCCTTTACCTCAATACAAACCATACACCACCTTGACAGAGTTACTTATATTTAAAATGTGTGAAGGTGCTTCTGGTGATCAGGACCAAATTTTGCCCTTTCAAGAAACAAATGAAGATGGAAAAAAAAAAAAAAAAATCTATATACAGACTGGCAGCAGACACACGGTAGGATCTTTTTCTTTAAAATACATTCTAAAATACTACTTTATTTTGAAAAGAGGAGGTAATCTTCTGTTGTCAGAATATTATGACGCACCCCTGTATTAAGAGGAATAGTGATGCTAAGCAGTCACTAATCCCTCTGATTTCCATTGGAGCTGTACCTATCCAAAGCTTCTGAAAACCAAGCCCCTTGTTTAGATATCTACATTCAAAAATGTTGGCCTCTTAAAGAACCCAGACAGTACAGATGCTAGAGACACAATTTATTAACAACATAATCAGCGCGAGCTATAGCCAGCATACAAACAGTCTTGAGTGTTTGTCATAAAAGCGAAGAAATAATGAGGTGCAGGTAACCTCAGTGTTTACTTCCATTAAGGTTAAACTCAACAGTCTGATGATCTTGCCTGACAGCAACCCCAAACAGCCTTTGGCTTTAGATCCAGGTCACTACATCGACGAGAGCAGTACTTTGCTCCTAAAGATGTAGTCAAGAGGGAGATATCACCATGTGTTTATCCAAGTTGCTGGTGGTCTAGCTGAAGTAGCCTACAGCTTTTCCGAAAGCGGTTTGAGATCTCTCAATGTCGAATAGATGACAGTCACAGCTATGCAAGAAAGTTTTAAGCAATTAACTGCCTTTGGAAAAAAAAAAAAAAAAAAAAGTAGATTATCTGAATCACCTTTTGTACTGCATGAGCTACGACGGTCTTCAGACTGAAAGTAACAGCTGTTATCTCAGTGGGACTGTCTTGTTTGTTATGTCATAATTATAGGGCAATATTTCTGGAGGGCAACGAATTTTGTTTAGAATGCAGAAATAGCAAGAAGTTGAGCCCTGTCGGGTCTCAGTGACAAAGCAAGTTGCTGGAGTGACAAAGTGCCATTACTGCACCACCTGGGAAAAACCGATAATGGCACACAGAATACAGCTTTAAGAAACCCAAGAAAACAAGCTTTGGGGAAGGAAATCACATGTATACAAACACTGATAATAAATAATAATAAACAGAAGGTCTGCTCATTACATTATGCAGAACCTGGAAGAAATCATTATTCATCTGCCTGCCTGCTCAGTCTGTATTTTCGTGCAGGCTGCAGGAAATAGCTTCCAATACTGAAAAAAAAAATAAAAAAAAATTAAACTAGACATGCAGGTGGATGGCTTTGCTTATCTGATTTCATCAGAGACCTGAAACATAAGTGCTGGAAACCAGAATAATTAAATGAAAGACTACAAAGTAGAATAAACCCACCTCAAAACAAATGAAAAAAAATGCACGTACACACACGCATTACATGAAAATCAGAAAGGACTCATCATCAGCTCCTTGAGCCAAAGGTTATCATGTTGAAAATAGAAAATCCAGTTAGCAGAAATATTTCGATTATGTGACTTTCCCTTTGGAAAAAAACAGCAAGAAGGAAGGAGTCAAATTTACTTTGTCCTTTTATAGGCAATTCTTGATGAAAGTATAGCAACAGTCATATTTTCCAGTATTTCTAAAAATGTCATGTTCTAATTACAAAGCGCTGTTAATCTTTACTCTTGTGCACACATACAAAAAGGTAAAATATAGTTTATTACATTTCAATCTAAGAGATTAACACATTACTATTTATTTTTATTGGCAGTATGCCCAAATACCCCAGATCTTCAAGACTGATAGTGAAAAGGAAAATATTTCAGGCCTCAAAGAGAGCAGATCTACGGTTGCCTGGAATGTGTAAACAGCCAGAGCCTGTTTTACTTCCCACCCCCACTCTCTCCACACACACCTCCCTCTACCTAACCCCTCCTGCTAACATTAGCAATGAGTGCTGCTCTCAAGTAGAGCACAGAAATGTAGTAACATCAAATAACAAAATTCCTGACATTTTAAGATGTGAGAATTTGGATTTACTGAAATGCAATGGTATCATATAAATGGCTGGAGTCTAAAACAAAACTGGTAATGCGTAAGACTCCAAAAAAATACCCAAGAAAACAAAAGCAAAATCAGTTGAGCAGGCTTGCTATGTGACAGACCTGGTAACACAAAGTAAGAGAATCCAAATCTTCCTCCCTAGGTTATTCTTTGTGCAAATAAAGATCACCCAGATCTCTCTTCTATCAGAGACTACTGATCACAGCCCTACAAAAGAGAAGGGATATTCTCATAAAAATCTACACAATATAAAAAAAAAAACCCTGATGCTAAAATTTAATGTTGATGTAAATTACCTTCTGTGAAAACAAAGATTATTACTTGCATAATGATATATACACCAACAAAGCTGGAAGTCATAAAAATAGATATCATCACATCCTTAAGAATTTTACAATATAATTAGATTGGTGGGTTTTAATCTCTTTAAATTTGTGGACCTACAAAGATACTTGCTACAGTGGATTTAAACAGTTTGACAATAGACTTCCTTGGTTGTTCCCCCCCGACAGATCTCTGAAAAAAAAACAAACAAAACGGTCCATGTGTTCCCTGGCAGCTTGCAAGTCATGGTTTGAAACTACAGAATTAGAGAACTGGAAAATATTACTGCTATTATTTACCTAGTAATTTTAGTCTTCAAAACCACACCAAACACGACTATATAAAAAAATAAAATAATAATAATTAAAAAAAAGGTAATTAAAACATATGAGCAAATGGTTATGTACGATGGGAAACTCCGAAAACCTGAGAAAATAAAAAGGGAAAACTTGTAAGAAAAAGCGTATTAAAGTATAGAATCAAACACCGAAAGGCAGTTTCATAATGTTGTTTACAAATAACACGTCACACAGCTCTCATACCTGTATTTTCTTTTAATTTTACTGGGTTTTATGAAGGCATTTGGCTAACATTCAAAAGGAGACATCCATAGACTAACGAGGGTAAAATGCTGGCTCAAAGGAGACACAAGCAAAACAGCCTGTCAGTAGAATATTTGCAAATAGCTGAAATCAATAATAAAGTCAACTTAACCAAATGTGATGCATACAAACAGAAATTAAAGGACTGAGGCAATTGGCAAATACATAAACGATGTTTCAGGCCACGGGGCATACTTTCTCACATACGTTAGCACATTAAATAGGCTGGCAAGACGTTCGCTCCACTTGAGACGCCAGAGAAATAACCATATGTATTTCCAAAGACAAAAATAAAAATTAAGACAATGCTAACAGCATAAATAATTCTAT
Source organism: Baryphthengus martii (assembly GCA_013396935.1). Lineage (NCBI taxonomy): Eukaryota > Metazoa > Chordata > Aves > Coraciiformes > Momotidae > Baryphthengus > Baryphthengus martii. The sequence goes on from VWZK01015767.1 coordinate 514,691, forward strand.
ATTTATGTAAAACAATTGTCTGTAGAATGTTTGAGTCATCAAATGAAAAAGGTTTGAGTCAGAAAATATATTTTTAAGGTTAAAAAAAGAAACTTAACATTCCTCTCCGTAATTCTCCTTACCCACTGTTGACAAACACAGCGCAGCCACACTACAGAAAACCAGAAAATTAAAATAAAATACACACAACCACATCACCAGTACAGAGACACACCCCTTCTAGAGTAGGTGAGTTTTTTGCATTTAGGAGAGTGAAACCTTCGTATTTATTTTCTACGGCCAGCATGTAATGCGAAGACTGAAGCATTGCGCTATGCACCATCGTGCTTCTGCCTGTCAACTGACCCTCCCTGGTACCAACCAAACCAGCTGCAGGGCTCGTACCTCCAGCAGGCTTTGCTTAGCTGGCACTGACCAGTCATCTGAGGTAGGCTTGGCGCTGCGGTCTGCACAAAGCAACAAGAGCCAGACTGCTGAGATTCATCACAGAATGGCTTAGAGAAAACACAGCTCCAGCCTCTGGCCAATGTAAACTGCGTCCAGAACACCCACTGCTCCATGGGAAGGCCGGCGTGTGGTCTCGACGGAGAGTATGGCATTTGTAACCCTTATGCAAAAGACAAGCATCAGGTGCCGGACCTGAGATATTTGGCTTCTTACGTGATAGGTCACAATTGGCAGAACAGTTTTGAGACTATATGTGACCTCGACAGGCAATGACGAGAGTGTCCTGCCACTGCTTGCCAGTAGCTTTATGGGTGGCTGCTGCTGAGTTTCTTAAGACCTTTTAGTGTGGGCTGGCCTAAAAAACTATGGGCACTTGACTGAAAAAAAGTTACAGGTTCCAACCATCTGTCTAAGCTGGCCACTTTTCAATGTATGTGTCTGCAACCTCAAATTGCTAAGTCTTACACTTTATACTGCAACATACTAAGCCTAAGTAAATTTTGACATAGCCAACACAGCTCCTGCACATTTTCAAGACATGAGGCTCTAAATCTCAACTTCATGTTTGTCAGCTACGGAAACTTCAAAGAACATTGTGAGGATTCAGATAAGAATGGTATTCAAAATAGATCGTGGAAGTTATGCTACACACAAAAAAAAAAAGACTACTTATGTAGGCTATGGGAGAGAAGAGGGAAATCTCGGTTTCATTACAAGAACACTGGCTGTCGGGACTAATGCTAATATCACATCTGTCATCAGTCACTTGAGAAAAGGCTCAGAAACATTTACTTAAACAGTCAAGAATCTGTGCTGCCATCATATAAGGTCCGATCCTAGAAGTCTCCTGCACATGCCAAATATGTTTTTGCAGTTATCAGTCCACAGCTGTAAGAGGATTTGTTGAATGTTAGAACATAAATTTATGATCAACTCTGTCCTTGCTGGCGCTACCCATGTATTGTGAAGCCGACAAAGAAAAACTATGAAGCATAGAAAACATCCATTGAAATGAAATCTCTTAAACTTCACTAGAAACTCCAGCAGCTTTCACTAGTGGGAAAAAAAAAGTTTAAAAAAAATGTTTAAAGGTCATTACAAAAAGGTTGGAAAAGCCCAACAGAGGCTTGTTCAGAAGCACTCTAACACCCTAAACTCAACACTGTTAGCCAAGAAACTACCTTACAGATTAACAAATTTAAGCAAGGATTACTTCTAATTCTAAACTCAACCAAAAGCGAGATAACTTTTTTTTATAATTTTCTTTTGATATTTTGCTATCCTAATCTATAATATGATATGATAGAAAACAGGTCTGTACGTTAGTAAGTGGCATTTCACATTCAGACTTCTTCATAAACTGGCAACAAAATAAATGCACAATGTGCTTTGATCTTTAAAATTCTTCAAAACCACTCATTAATAAAATCTTCATAGAAGTTCTGTAGGATGGTAGGCAGATAAATCCTTTACATTCCACTGTAAGTATCCAGCTGTGGAAAGGCCTGCCCTATCAATTGCCTTGCAAAGATGTTAAGGAATAGAGTTTTTCTTTTAATAGATATATATTCAAATTCATTTGAAAAAAAAAAAAAGGAGAAATGTTAAACTTCAAAATAATCTCACAGCAACATGAAGACGGGAGCAAACAACTACAAAAGTATTCATTCTAATTACCAGAAGACTTTTTAAATATGCACAGAATACAGGTCACTATATATTTTCATTAAGAGGAAATTAAATTTCTTTCTTTCACACTGGACTCCAGGTACAGGAACACTTGCTATGCACAATGTCCATCTATCGAGTATCATCAAGTTGACAATGTGTAATTGCATCTAACATGTTGCCATTAGAGAACACATAACCCTTCCATTTTCCAAGCATTCTTTTCAACCCAAAATACATGATGCTGCTAGTGTAATAGGCATCATAAAGAATACACTGCTTACTCTAAGCAACATTTCAAGTAAAAAATATAACCCAGCAGTAAGCGCATATGCAGAGAAACACACAAAACATTAGAAGAACGAGACACACAACGTTAGAAAATGTCCACATATGATATGTATACTGCCACTGAAGAAATACACAGAGGTAGGCGTTTTGAAGGCGTGTCATCTTAACCAAGAAAAAAACCCACAGTTCAGAAAATTCCTTCCAAATTGTCATTGTTTATTTGACAGTCAGCAGGTTAAAACTGATGTAGCCTAGCTTTTGAGGTAACCTACTCCCACTCTTCTACCTGCTTCTTGTAAACTGCTCATTAGAGCCTAAGCTACATCCTATTTTTTCCCTAACTTTTACCCTGCATTACCTGGGTAGGTAGTAAAGGCATGATGGTGGTCTGCCAGAAAAGTTGACTTCATTCTTCAGCAGTGAGAGTAACCATTATGTTAATGTTTTAGTAAATTTAAGCTGTACGTACTAAGTGTTCCTTCCGCTCTAATATTGTATTTAGGGCCATTCTTTCAGCCTGCCCTGATGTTTTCATCCAAACACATAAAATCCTGTGAGAATGAAGTTGGATGAATTTTTACGATACAGTGTCACGCACTACTTTTAAACTAATTGGCTCATTTAAATTAGCTGGTTATGTAAGATACTTATTGATACAAGCAGAAGTATCAGAGCCAAGCATGTTTAGGTTTCTCAATATAAAACCAGATTCCTACAAATACAAATAAGCATTGTTAATGAGTTACAATACCATCAATCAAAAAAAGCCCCCTAGAGTAATAGTCAAAATGGAATAATTTCCATTATTGAAGTCTTGAATATCTTTCACAGAATGACACAAAATCTGTGTCTTATGAACATCATGCAATATTTAAAATGTACCTGCTTCTGTTGTTTACTTTCATTTTTGAGAATTGGGATAAGAAGGAAGATGTGTTCCTCATTAGAATAATCCTCAGGCCTGCCTTTTATCTGTGCCATCTAGATAACATTATTTTAGTTTAAAAGTCAGTAAATTCAAAAGTAAACTACATCAACTACATAAATCTAGAGAAGCACTTATATTCAAAAAGGACAAAACTGAATTAAAAAAAAAAAAACAACCCGAAACGTCAGTCAAAGTTAAACTACAATAAAAGAGTTGAATGCATATAATTGCCAGCATTACCAACATCTGAAAAAAAAACAGAAAAGATTTGGTGTGTTTCAATCAATTCTATAATCAAATTCCTAGTGGTTTAATTCATGCGTGCATGTAAATAGGCACAAGAAGAATTAGGTTTGTTTTGCAACTGTAAAAAGCAGCAGATAGATATCCTTGGAAACTAATCCTCACAATACGAACAGGCACTGTCTGTGCTTAGAGTCTCTGTCCTACCCTGTCAGCAAAGCTTGACCCTATCCACAGAGAATACTCAGGAAGAAGGCAATTTTCCCTCGATCTCTCTCTTGAAATCAGTGTTTAAATTTTACTTACAAGAGCAATCAAAAGCTGAACAGAATAAAAAAATAAAAGATAAAAAGTAAAAAATAAGGACGATAAAATGAAGCAATTATAACTTTGAAGTCTGAATGCATCCCCCAGCCACATATGCTACCCTAGTTGTTGCCTCCTGGTCTCACCGCGCTCAGTCACATGCACCAGCACAGCATCCACTCCCAACTTAGCCACGTTTCAGCAAGCACATCATTAACGGGTGCTGCACCTCTGCCTTCTCCCAGAACCTGACACCCAGCCTGGCCCAGTCCTACATTCATGGCTCCGTACCACCTCAGATGCTGTTGACCGGAGTCTGACACTTTGAGCGTATCCTAGTTCAGGATTTGAAAGCCTAATCCATCACACTCCAGCACCGTTGTCTAAACTCAAAGAGACGCCTTTTTTTCTCCAAAGTTATTTCTCGGACTACCTTAATACTATCTACATATGTAAATATATGTACATACCTGTGAACGCCCACACGCTCAGACACAATTAGTGGAGTTCAGTTTAAACAATTAATATTTGTGAAACCGATTACTGCTTAACAATCCCAACTGAGACTATGTGCTAACAGAAGTCTTTAATGGGTCTCTGGATGTATACACATCTCCTCTGCTGGTAGCAACCAAACTAAACCCTCTGGCACAGACAACAACCAACCTGTAGCTGTCGAATGCCACTGAAGCCATCGTATGGTTATAACGGTACCTAACTGTAAGTTACTGGCATACACAGATTCACAAAAAAAATTTTAAAAATCTGTATTTTCACTGCGCTTTGTAAAAGCTTCATGTACGTATTAACTGCACGCTGTGAAGGTCAATTCTTTTGGAAGAACGTGCTCCCAATTTGCTGTAGGCTACTGGGTTCTGTTCAAATTGGCACAAACTCCTCGGTGGACACTTCTGAACATGAAACATAACAACAGGCGCATACGTTAGTCATAACAATGCAACAGCGTCCTTTCAGCCGTGCTATTATAATGTGATTATTCTGTTCCGAAATATAGATTGTAAATAGCCGGCTTCGCTCTTGAACTGCGGAGAATATTCTGCAGAGTTCCTGTTCAATGGTACAGGATTAATGAAGAGCTGATGGTGCTACACAGCAAAATACAGCGGAAGCCAAAGTTGTACATCCAGTGCAGTTTGCTGCCTTCGAAGAGGAGCACAACAAACGTATTATTCTGCAGAATGACAAAGGGCATTCTATCCACCGCAAGAAAATCCTCTTTGTTTTCTTGAAGATAATGTCAAAGGATATTTTCCAAGTATTTTTAATGCCTAAGGGAAAAAATGCTGCTTCTCTGCTCTATCAATAATTTATTGCAGGTATGGGAAAGTTGTGTTTCAGTAAGAAAAAGAAAAGTAAAATCACATTTGATGTTACCACATCTTTCCACCTAGCAAAATTATTATTTTATGTAACAGAACACATTCTAAGCCCACTATATAGTAGCAAGAGGTTAAACTGCAACTAAGAATTAGGAGCTTAAATGAAATTTAGGTCAGTAAATGTAATCTTTTTCTGAACGGCAGTGGAGTGATATATAGAGCAACCGTTACATATTAATTGGGAACATCACTTTTTAAAAAGCTTTCAATGGCAAAGAGTCAATAAAACTCAGCGCTTAATTAGACAAAAGTATTTTGATGAGTATATATATATATACACACACACACAATTATTACACATTATTAGCACTGCTCATCTGTTTGTAAATAGGCCACAGGTCGTGTCATCTAAGCATCAAGAGGCACTGTTTTCGTCCACGTGATCAGTGTAATGTGTAACTTTTCAGAGGAAATGAGTAAGACTCAACACCCAAGCCAAACTGTATTTATGCAACGCGCTTCGCTAAAATATTAAAATAATTGCTTCCTCCTACTACAGTACTATTGTCGTGACTTTGTATGGCATGGATACTATAGGCATATTGGCATAAAATTCTTGTAACTTTACATAAAATTATGAATCTTTACACTCATTCCGATTTAAGTACAGCACGCAGACATGTATTGATTATGCACGCTACAAACAAGAGAAGGTCAGGAAACGGGGTTAAACACTGTGACGCCCCTTTTATTGCATAAAATCAACGAGATTCTAGAAATGGAAGCCAAACCATCAGCTGCTCCTAATCCTTCCTACGGCAGTCATACTAGTAACCCACAGTAAAGAAAGGAACTGGTGGCTGGGACCTGGCCAGAGGATTACAGAGGCAACATACAGATGGCATGTACACCGACGTACACTTCTCTCCTGGAACAAGTGAAGAAATCCAACACCTCCTGCTAAAGTCCAGTATTTTTAAGGCATCGGTATCACTTAAATACAAACATGCGCAAGAAAAGGGAAGCAAGATCCCTGTGCCTCTTAACCTTCGAAACCAGTCATGTATCAATAGTTAAATTTGTTTTCAGTTGAGCTAGCACAAGCAATTTTGTATTTCTATGGAATTACTAAACATTAGTAACTATAATGTGCATACCTCCATCTACGATAACATCTCTATGCAAGAAGAAAACTGGTAAGAAACGATGACTTATTATTATGAGACTGAACATCCTTCTTTGATTCCCCCTATCAGTCTTAACTTTGGGGGGCTTCTTGTGTTTGGAAAACAAAATACTGTCGGTCATTCTTAAATAAAATTCCATTTTATTACTGACTAGACTGCGACAAAAAAAAAAAAAAAAAAAAGGCACCTTTAAAATATTTTCTTGCCTACCAAAGGAAAGAAAAATAACCTAAAGCCCATTTTTCACCTTTGGATGTCTGTTCCAGTATCATTAAAATGACAGATTTTGTATTGACAGGAAGGCTGCTATTCCTATGTCGAGCCGCAGTTCCAATGTTTTTGTTTAATTTCAACCAACTTGTCCAAGTAGGCCATTTGGTAAAAACCTATAAATGACACCCAGGGGGTCTGGGTTCTTGCTGTAAAGAGGTCAGTTATTTCCTCCTAACTAAAAATAGGCAAGAGGAGGGAGGGGGAAGAGGGAATGGAGTTGAATTCAGCAGCTGAAAAAGAGTTTACAAAATTACTTCCATCTTGCCTCATAATGAAGATTATGGAAAAAAAAAACACCTGCTCTCAAGAGTTGCAAAATCTTGATCATTTTACAGGCAGGCTGGCATATATAATCTATGACAATACTAGGAATGAAAAGAGTAATAGTGAAGATGATCTAGGGCACAGATCGCACAGCGCAAACGTGAAGGGACACCCGCACCCTCTCTGCGCAGAGCAGATTTATCGGCAGCGGGCCGCCAGGTGTTAACAACTCTCCTGTTGTCCCCCAGATAAGGCACTACAATCAACTGCCGTTCCCCTGAGTCAGATTTTTCCACCATTTACCCTCCTGGCTTTTTGTTTCCCTCACTCACTCACATTACGGCCTTTTCAAGGAAAGAACCGTAGTCTATGATATTCCCAATACGGCCCTGATTTAAAAGGGGGACCCTTGGCACTACTAAAATATAAACAACATCAGTTCAATACCATCTACAGCCTGAATTCTCGCACTGGACTTCTAACAGCAGCCAACCGAAAACAGCAAGAGCTAATGGCACTGAAGCACACACACCCCCACGTGCCAGCTATGGCGATCGCCAAACTAAAGCCCTGGGATGGGATGGGATGGGATGGGATGGGATGGGATGGGATGGGATGGGATGGGATGGGTTTTCCAGCCTCACCTCCACAATGAGCCGAACGCGCACACCACTAAATCCTAGGTGTATTGCACTGCTGACATACCTCGGGCACCATAAAACAACACCCCTTCTGCTCTGCGGGATGTTCTCCTCTACTCCTTCCAAGCTCAGGGCCGTAGGCCTTTATTGACTGCCGCTGCTGGACGAGTCTCCGTTCAGGAAGCTCTTCCAGGATGCAAGCACATCAGACATATCAAGTGGACAACAACAGGTCTATGTCTGGCCCTGCCATCGTGGAAATGGGTAAAGCCCATTTGTACATCGACAGCACCAAACCTGGGCAAACTGGTGGAGCAGAAGCCTGACAATTCCAGGAACAAACACGCCCCACTGGTGAGTGAATTTATGGTTGCGCTTTCGATAGCCTCACTGTGGAGGATACTCACCACTCACTGAAAAGAAGAACAAGTAGCGTAACTCACGGCAGCAGCACAGCAGAGAACATCGGAGTTATCTTAATTCATCGGGTGGGGGAAGGGCAGAGGATGTATTTAGATGGCAAGTTATCTGCAGAAGGCTTTTTTTTTTTGTCCTACGAGACTGGGACAGTTATGTGGTTGCCAGTGTTTACACGCATGTGTAATTTTTGATCCTCTATGCTTCTGAAACACACTTTTTCACCTAAGGCAGGGTGTGGGGGGGAGATAACGTTGGCTGCTGCTTAGCTCACTGAAGGTGTTAAACCGAGGCGACTAGCGCAGCTCTGCTCAAATCTCCACCGGTTTTACTATTATTGTGTGTAGCCCAAGAAAGGTTTAACGTATTTTTTATGTGATAGCATCCTCCCCCTCTCACTTTCCTTTTTCCTCCCACCCCCTTTACAAACCTCCCGTGGGAAAGCTTCCATTTTTTACTAGCACTGTGTTGCAATTATTATCTGTAATTGTTTTAAAAAACCCCAACACACAAGAAACCAAACCAACGCCAAAGCACACTAGGACAATCCTGCTCTCTTGCCAACAACATCTGCTATCACAGAATGAATACATTTACTTCAAAACCTGCCTGGTGTCTCTATATGACAGCACGCTCACGGCAGGACAGGAAGAGGCCTAAATCCAGCATGTGCGGCCACATGGTAAGCAAGGTATATTATGTGAAATCTTGTCTGAGCTAAAGGACTGCTAATAAATGGGCTAAGGAAGAAAGACATGACATTTTATTTGTCACGAGTAAAGACCTTGTATTTATTACCTACAGTCAGATTTCCCTCTGGCACAACATATTTGTTTCCATATTATTAGCCTAAAATAACCAGTTTGGAAATTTTAATTTTACATTCCATTTTATTCAAATCATCACTCGCGGAGCGCTCTTTTCAACAAAGTATTTCAGTTTTCTGCAACATTCTGCTGCAATATTTTCTTTTTTCGTCAAACACTCTCAAGGAGCTCCACCAAACAGACCGCTTCCCCTCCCCCACCACCACACACACATCTACACTTTAAGACTTGTGCATCAAGAAAGGAAAAACGCCGTACAAATCCTCATGGAGAACAGCAAGAGACATGTTAAGACAACATAAAGGAAAGCCTTTATTCAGTCTAAACCCCGACTTTGGGAAATTAATATGCAAGCCTAACTTTTAGGGTGTGGCTTTGTGTGTTTTTTCCCCTTTTTGTGCTGTGCAGGATGTCTACTCGAGAACCCAACAACATCTAATTAAATAGGTCAAGGGTCATTCGCTTTGCATCACACCACACCAACACTCCGCCGCGCACCGCACCGAACCCAAAACATCAGACCAACCGCTGAGATTCCACCAGCACCACAAAATGGGGAACAGGCTCTGCGAGATGACAGCAGTTGAGGAAAAGGTGTCCACCAGNNNATTCAAACCCTGGCGATGAATGGGATCCCCTCCCCCACCCCGGGCTCTGCAAACTCCACACTTGAGCGTGAATACCTCGCATTTTTCCCCCCCTTGAGCATTTCTTTTTTTTTTCTTTTGAGAAAAAAAAAATAATA